>CM056390.1:4388403-4429484 GCA_029718625.1 Synaphobranchus kaupii | reverse complement strand
TGCACATGGCACGTTGTCTCTAAGGCCCTTTCTCCACACCTCAACCAGAACAGAGAGGCACTCGCTCTTAATTACTGCAAACGGAGAGCCTTTTTTTCCCCCACAAGGTGTTACCTTACCTAGCTTTCCACCACTGGCCGTTCTGACATCAACCACTCGATTAGCTCCGCGGCGGTGCGGTTAGCCACAAACAGAGCCGGACACCAGGGCCGTGTCCGAATCAGAGCCCTATCTACTGCGCCCTGTCTCCTGCGTACAGTGTACTCTGTCCGAATCAGAGCCCTATCTACTGCGCCCTGTCTCCTGCGTACAGTGTACTGTGTCCGAATCAGTGCCCTATCTACTGCGCCCTGTCTCCTGCGTACAGTGCACTGTGTCTGAATCAGAGCCCTATCTACTGCGCCCTGTCTCCTGCGTACAGTGCACTGTGTCCGAATCAGTGCCCTATCTACTGCGCCTGTCTCCTGTGTACAGTGCACTGTGTCCGAATCAGAGGCCTATCTACTGCGCCCTGTCTCCTGCATACTGCGTACTGTGTCCGAATCTGAGCCCTATCTACTGCATTCTGTCTCCTGTGTACAGTGCACTGGCATATGTGTGGCGTTTAATGTGCACCGTTTAGTATGCAAAAAAAATATTAGTTTCCAACCGTACTGTGGAAGTGTCGTAAGACGTCGCGCCCCTTGCGCTGCCCATGTCACGTGTCGTTTTTGTTGTTATTGAAGCGAAGCTGCGCCTCGTTTTTTTTTAAACAAAGCTGCCCGTCATATTTATGCGACCAAAATGTTTTTGTACTTCTAGAAAAGTGTGCTCTCGAATATACTCAGCCAAACCCTGGAAGTAAGTGTATCATGTGGGGGGTTTGAAGTATACTACATTTAGAGAAACATCTTGCCTACTTAACGAGTTTCTCATCCTGTCTACTCAGCAAGCCTACCTAATAGTATGGAAGGGTGCTGATTCGGACACAGCCCAGCTCAAGGGGTTATCAGATGAAGCGACGCACGCTTCTAGGCACACGCTGGGGGGGAATGACTCACCGGCTAGTTAACTCGGTCAGAGCCCACCTGTTGGATTGGCTAATGGCTGAATAATGAAGTGCGTTCACACACTTTTACACCACAAAGAGGGAAAAATCTACAGAAAAGCGGTAACTTTTGCGGAGGGCTTCGTTTGTTTTGTTGACAGAGGCAGAATCTGAGTATCAAGTTGGCTGTCGGAGTGTAATTCACAAGTATCGTTCATGACATCATTTTGGCACATTTACAAACTGCAGTTGGGCTGCAAATGTTCCGGTCACACTTTAAACAAAGTCTCCATATAAAGGCTTTATATAGCATAAATAAAGCCTACATGAATGTGACATAATGGCTTCATGAATCATACATAAGCAAATGGTGTGCGTCATAAAGGGTGACATAACACCTTCTTATGCAACATAAAGTAGTAAGAGTATTGCACAAAGATAAATCAAAATTATCAAGGCCTGCTTGTGAATATGACATAATTCCACATCATTCCTGATTTTCTCATGTGTTTTTTTGAAACACATGAGATATTCTCAATGCATCAGGACACCGTCGATAGCAACAGTTGTGGTTATTACAGTACATAATCACCGGTTTCTGAATGGAGATTCATTAAAATGCAGCATATGTTTCACAGTGGCATAAAGCCACTGGAGTCAATCTGAAGAGGACGGCAGCCCATTACAACACAGTCCCCTCAGTTCATATTTTAATACTTAATATATATGCGCACACACACACAGAAACAAACATATGTATATACCTTCTTTGGTAAAAAAACGATGTAAATACAGACTTTTTTTGTTTTTTCAATGTGCATGTCTGTATGTGATGAATTGCGTTAAAAAAATTGATTTGGACAAAGGACAGCAGTGGAGAAAGTGTTGTTTGGTAAATAACGATGTAAAATAATGGCTTCTATATTTGTTCAGTGTGCATGGCTGCGTGATAAACTGAGTAAAACAGATTGTGACAGAGGGAGGCCGCTGGTGACAGTGTGACGTCAATAGCTTGTCAGAAACGTGACTCCTCTCTCTCTCTCTCTCTCTCCTCTCTCTCTCTCTCTCTCTCTCTTGCTCTCTTTCCCCCTCCCTCTCTCTCTCTCCTGTATTTATTTCCTGTGATCACCAATTATTTCTGAAAAAGGGGGGGGGGGGGGGGTACATGGGGGCAGATGGGGAGCCGTGCTCAGCTAATGCACATATGTGTGAACTCAGAAAAAAGCAGTTGAGAGCTGTAACAGCGCAAGAGTGCTTTCACCTCAAACACCCCCTCGCTCTCGCTATCCCTCCCACTTCAGAAATGGCACCTGTGTTCAAGTGATGCCTGTCTGCGCAGTGCTATGAGAAATGTACTAAATATCCCACACCATTACCGGCCGTTCTGACGGCGAGGAAAAGCAAATACACACACTGTATGTCCACAAAGTCTGGACGAAAAACAACCCTACATTTTACCTTTAACTCTATTCAGCACTTTTCTTTCACGCGCGTAAAAACGTTTTACAGGCATAGCCTGAACAATAAATTAAAGCAAATTCATAGTAAAAATAGAAGAAACAAGATAAATAAGCGGTGAATATTAAAATAAGCAAACATTTTAAAGACTCGGTTTTTTTTGCCTGGAACAGTAAATACATGGGTATTCCACAAAGCAGGATAAGAAAGTTAACCAGATATCTCGAAATGAATCCCCGTGAAAATAACCTCAGAAACTTTCTTAAATATCAGCAGCTAACAATATGCGTGACTAAATCACACTCCTAAAACAGATTCTGATGCATTTTCACTGGAAGAAATCTCATTACATTACATTACATTACATTACAGGCGCTCTTATCCAGAGCGACTTACACAACTTTTTAGCATTTTTGATAACTTGATAATCCTGTTTTGTGGAATACCCACCGAATCTCTTTAGGAAGACTGTTTAAGAGTCCCAACTGAGAACATATGATTCCACTTATAAACGCAAATGTGTCTTACGTGTCTATGTTGGGCCATACGTCTGTCTTATTGTTTAATGGTTATTCGTACCATTAACATATTATGTCAAAAATTGCGCACGTATTGTAGTACATCAGTCATGTTTAAATAAAGGGGGCTTTGCTGTTGTTGTTTTTGTAGATTACCACAAAAGCCCTTCCTTCGAAGTCAGTGACTCCAGCCTACTGTCGCACCGATAAGAGATGTATAGAGATTCAAAACGATTTGTAAAAATATGCAGAACATAAATAGTTTAATTAAAGGGTGCAAGAATCACGAGCGAAAGCTAACTGGCGGGGAATCGACACGCTTGCGTGGAGAAGTGTGAAGATCGCATCACGCTCTCATTTTAACGTGCTCATTTAAACGCATTGTTTGTGCTGTGGGACTGTCTCACATCCGACCTCTCCGAACTGTGAAAACTAAACTTCATCTTCACTCTAAGCAATAGAGAAAAACATACTCCAACATACAAGATTTGGTACACATCGAACAACAACAAAAAATTGTTAAACAAAAAAAAAAAAAAGCTTGAATTTCTGTGTGCAAGAGTCACCCCACTTTCTCTCAACGTTAATGTACACAATGCCACTCAGATAAAATGTGACTTCAATTCAGGTTACAAAATTACCATTGATGATAAAAATGTTTATTATTATTATTATAGCAGTAGTAGCAGAAATAGTACTTGCACCATTGTCGTACAATTAAAAGTAATTACATTTAATTCCATGTAAATTTCTGATGATGTCATAAAGCCTGGATTTGCATTGGATCCTCCCACTATTAGCCAATTGGTTTACGGGTTAAAAAGTCTTCCTGTTGATCCACAAACATGCACCTTCTTAGCCTGTCCACCATGCCCCCCACTCCACCCACCCACATGCACACACTTTAATGTGGTGCAGTTGCGTAAGAGAGGGAAAAAACAACCAGAGTGAAGGCCTTGCCATTTGATCTGTGATCAGGGCTCACAACCTGTGAGTCAGCAGCGGCCGCCTGTGCAAAGGCATAATCACTCCGGCTATTAGTGTACTGGCTCTAAGCAAAATAAGGACACGCTGATAACGCAAATGGACGAAGCTTCAGGATCCTTGTGGATCCTTGTTTCGCCACTTTTGGGGCAACACCAAAACAAATAAATAAAATAAATCACAAGTGCTAAGAGCGGCGAAAGTACCACGTGTCCTTCGTTCAGATGAAAGGCGCTATAAAGAAAATGAAAACCTGCGACGGAGCTGTTGGGCCAGTGGAGCTGGAGGATAAACACAAGCATCCGCTGGGCTCGTTTGCAGAGCTTACTTTCATTCAGAAGCTCCTCCTGTTCTTCAGACTCCCTCCGACGGGCCCACGTGCCAATCAGGTTTCCTAGGAAACGCCAGCGTGCTGCTCGCAGGTAATAGCCACCTTTAGAAATCTCAGTTACCGATGAAAGGGCCGAGTCTATAAAGACAGCGTTTCAGTAACGACATTAGGGTCAGCGATTATGTTTTCTACGTCCTTTTTTGACACATTGATTGGTTAATGAATGACCTGAGTTGTCCTGTAAAAAGTTAAAGCCAAGCTTTTGTTGGGGGTGAAATCCTATAATCCCTACCATTATTTTTCCCATGCCTAGGTCTCTAAATGTGGTCCAATCGTGTGTGTGTGTGTGTGTGTGTGTACAGGCCCACCCTCATCATTGCGATTATCCCCGTTATTTTGGGAGAGCGCAGAAAAATGCGACGCCCGTCTCCCGCGCGGCCCACTGCGTTGATGAGGTGCGTTTCCAGCGCGGGCGGTGTGGTCGGATTACAGGGGCGGGATCGACCAGAGGAGTCGCTGCTGCATGGTGGGATACGCACCGAAGATATGGGCCCTGGCCCCCACCGAACCCTCTCTCCCTGTGCCCAGGCCAAATTTGATCTCAAACTGGGGCTCAGGCCTCTCACTTGTGCCGCTAGTGGCAGGTCTGTTGTCCTGCGCTTGATGCCGCCCTTTTTCTTTGATTGTAGGGTTGGTGCCACCTGTTGGAAACCCTTTATAAGGAGCCCTGTGATGCCAAGAGATAGCTCACTCTGCGGCAACCGCCCCATGTTCCTGGTTTGCCCTATGCTTTATAAAGCAACTCGCCAGGGGCGGACCATAACATATTACTATATAACTCTAAAACAAGCGGTGTGTCGGTGGTGTAGCCTGTAAGAGCAACGTCCACATGCTCATTGTGAGCCGCTACATTGGCGGTTAGAATCCAGCTGCGTGACCTTTGTTGCATGTCTCTCCCTCTCTCTCTCTCCCCATTGTTCCTGTCTCTCTCTCTCTCCTCTCTCTCCCCATTCTTCCTGTCTCTCTCTCTCTCTCTCCCCATTCTTCCTGTCTCTCTCTCTCTCTCTCTCTCTCCCCATTCTTCCTGTCTCTCTCTCTCTCTCTCTCCCCATTGTTCCTGTCTCTCTCTCTCTCTCTCTCCCCATTCTTCCTGTCTCTCTCCCTCACTCTCTCTCCCCATTCTTCCTGTCTCTCTCTCTCTCTCTCTCTCTCTCTCTCCCCATTCTTCCTGTCTCTCTCCCTCTCTCTCTCTCTCTCTCTCTCCTCTCTCCTCTCTCCCCATTCTTCCTGTCTCTCTCTCTCTCTCTCTCTCTCTCCCCATTCTTCCTGTCTCTCTCTCTCTCTCCCCCCATTCTTCCTGTCTCTCTCCCTCTCTCTCTCTCCCCATTCTTCCTGTCTCTCTCTCTCTCTCTCTCTCTCTCTCCCCATTCTTCCTGTCTCTCTCCCTCTCTCTCTCTCCCCATTCTTCCTGTCTCTCTCTCTCTCTCCCCATTCTTCCTGTCTCTCTACACTGCGCTGTCCAATAAAGCTGAAAGGCCCTAAAATATAACTTTTAAAAAAAAAAGTGGGGGTATAGACGGGTTTAAGCGTGGGGGTATAGACGGGTTTTAACGTGGGGGTATAGACGGGTTTTAACATGGGGGTATAGATGGGTTTTAACATGGGGGTATAGATGGGTTTTAACATGAGGGTATAGATGGGTTTTTGACATGGTGTATAGATGGGTTTTAACAGGCTCAGACCTCACAACCCTCTGTGTACAGTACATCCAGAAACACAGATCACAGCCCAGGCACCTCCAAATCCAGGGAGCCCTGACATGTGTCCAGGCGGCCCAGTTTGGTCCCGTGGCGAGTACAGGCGCCACGGCAACAGGAAAAAGTTTTGCCCCGCTGCCATGGAAACCTCAATTATCTTCAGCCTGTCAGCATGGCAACCAGAGACCATGTTACCATGGGACCATGGGATGAGGGAAGCCAGGAGCCAAACCTGACAAACAACTAAACAGTGTAATGAAGCCCATCACCCATTGTTGTACTGCAAACACCAGAGTCAATATAATTACTGTAAGTACTTTATTAACGCTTTAGACCTTTCAGACACACCCCTGCAGACTGCTTACTGTTCTATTAAAGGAAACATATTAAGTATTCTCAACAGTACTCAGAACAGAACTCCTCTTTCTGATGATTGGTTGTTATTGGTCAGTAATGTGTTATTTTATTAGTCAGTAAGGTGTTTTGATGAAAATTCTCAGGGACGTGGAGTTTATTGTTTTATTAACATGCATCTATCTAAAGAGTTTCAATTGGAATTTTGTCCCACATCTGCAAAAAGACCTGTGAACTTGACCCTTCCTTACAGGTAAGATGGTTGTAATATACACAACGAGCCTGTTCTTAGTTATTATATTATATTATACATTCCTGCCATTTTGGAGACTCTCTATCCAGAGGAACTTTTACACTGCATACTTTAATAAAACTAGATACTGAAACAATTCAGGTTGAGGCCCTTGCTCAAGGGCACAATGGCAGTGTACTTTGGAAATCGAACCTGCAACCTCTAGGTTGCAAGCCCTATTCCCTATGCTAGACTGCCACTATTCCTTCTGGAGGAGTGTGGAAGCTGTGCAGGGGAGGAGGAGTGTGGAAGCTGTGCAGGGGAGGAGGAGAGAGGAAGCTGTGCAGGGGAGGAGGAGTGTGGAAGCTGTGCAGGGGAGGAGGAGTGTGGAAGCTGTGCAGGGGAGGAGGAGAGAGGAAGCTGTGCAGGGGAGGAGGAGTGTGGAAGCTGTGCAGGGGAGGAGGAGTGTGGAAGCTGTGCAGGGGAGGAGGAGAGAGGCGTGCTAGCCTTGAGATATTGTTTGACTGCAGGTCTATGCAGGAGGGTATACTACACTGGAGCTGGGGGTATACACTGGAGCAGGAGGGTATACTACGAAGCAGGATTACTGAATTAGCTGGATAACGGCACTGAGTAAAACCCGGAACAGCTCTTTTTACTTCGGTCCATGTTCTAGATTTGGGAGGGTTCCGGGTTTTACTCAGTAGAATAATCCAGCTAACTCAGTAATCCCGCTTCGTAGTATACCCCCCAGCTCCAGTGTATACCCCCAGCTCCAGTGTATACCCCCCAGCTCCAGTGTATACCCCCCAGCTCCAGTGCATACCCCCCAGCTCCAGTGTATACCCCCCAGCTCCAGTGTATACCCCCCAGCTTCAGTGTATACCCCCCAGCTCCAGTGTATACCCCCCAGCTCCAGTGCATACCCCCCAGCTCCAGTGCATACCCCCCAGCTCCAGTGCATACCCCCCAGCTCCAGTGCATACCCCCCAGCTCCAGTGCATACCCCCCAGCTCCAGTGTATACCCCCCAGCTCCAGTGCATACCCCCCAGCTCCAGTGTATACCCCCCAGCTCCAGTGTATACCCCCCAGCTCCAGTGTATACCCCCAGCTCCAGTGTATACCCCCAGCTCCAGTGTATACCCCCCAGCTCCAGTGTATACCCCCAGCTCCAGTGTATACCCCCAGCTCCAGTGTATACCCCCCAGCTCCAGTGTATACCCCCCAGCTCCAGTGTATACCCCCCAGCTCCAGTGTATACCCCCCAGCTCCAGTGCATACCCCCCAGCTCCAGTGCATACCCCCCAGCTCCAGTGTATACCCCCCAGCTTCAGTGTATACCCCCCAGCTCCAGTGTATACCCCCCAGCTCCAGTGTATACCCCCCAGCTCCAGTGCATACCCCCCAGCTCCAGTGTATACCCCCCAGCTCCAGTAGAGATAAACCCTCCAAGCTGTACAGCATGTGCTGCTTCCAGAGTTCTGGTCCATGCATGTGGCCTATAGCCTTTCACCAGTTACACCATGAACACACACACACACACACACACACACACACACACACCGTGGGTCTGACTGAACACACACACACCGTGGGTCTGACTGAACACACACACACACACACACACACCGTGGGTCTGACTGAACACACACACACACACACACACACCGTGGGTCTGACTGAACACACACACACACACACACACACACACACACACACACACACACACACACACCCCCACACCGTGGGTCTGACTGAACACACACACCGTGGGTCTGACTGAACACACACACACACCGTGGGTCTGACTGAACACACACACACACCGTGGGTCTGACTGAACACACACACACACACCGTGGGTCTGACTGAACACACACACACACACACACACACCGTGGGTCTGACTGAACACACACACACACACACACCGTGGGTCTGACTGAACACACACACACATTGCGCTTAGGATGGGTCCCTGAACGCACACACATTGCGCTTAGAATGGGTCCCTGAATGCACACACACACATTGCGCTTAGGATGGGTCCCTGAACACACACACAGACATTGCGCTTAGGATGGGTCCCTGAGCACACACACACACACACACACACACACACACACACACACACACACACACATTGTGCTTAGGATGGGTCCCTGAATGCACACACACACACATTGCGCTTAGGATGGGTCCCTGAACGCACACACATTGCACTTAGGATGGGTCCCTGAATGCACACACACACACATTGCGCTTAGGATGGGTCCCTGAACACACACACAGACATTGCGCTTAGGATGGGTCCCTGAGCGCACACACACACACACACATTGCGCTTAGGATGGGTCCCTGAGCACACACACACACACACACATTGCGCTTAGGATGGGTCCCCTGAGCACACACACACACACACACACACACACACACACATTGCGCTTAGGATGGGTCCCTGAGCACACACACACACACACACATTGCGCTTAGGATGGGTCCCTGAGCACACACACACACACACACACACACACACACACACACACACATTGTGCTTAGGATGGGTCCCTGAGCACACACACACACACACACACACACACACACACACACACACACACACACATTGCGCTTAGGATGGGTCCCTGAGCACACACACACACACACACACACACACACATTGTGCTTAGGATGGGTCCCTGAGCACACACACACACACACACACACACACACACACACACACACACACACACACACACACACACACACATTGTGCTTAGGATGGGTAGGCTCGATCGATCGTTCATACGGTTTGATGGTCTGCACGCGTGGGCGTCGGCCAGAGTAAACAGAAGCCCTCCCCCGCACCCTCGTGTGGAGTCAAGGCAACGCTAAAACACCTTTGAGCCGGCCGGGAAAACAGTCAGGGAAACCAGGGACCGACGGAGCGCGCGCCGCAGTGGGACCGACGGAGCACGCGGCGCTGTGGGTCATATGCCCCGCGGCCTCCGTGGGACAGGATGAACTCAGATTTTCAGTTGCATGTTAAAAAAAATGTTAGTTTTTTTTTGTATTATATTATCAGATGTATTTTTTTTTAAATCTATAAGGTTGTTTTTTACATTTTTTCGCTTCTCAAACTTGCAGACGTATTAGCCCAAAGACAGGGGGAACAGAATATGTTATGGAAACTAAATGAAACCTTTTTCTGCGAAGCCTCACACAAAATATTAGAATTAGCCTATTTATTTCCAATGAACAACATTAACCCAGCAAAGTGCAAAAGTACTTATTCAAACAGCTTAAAGGGATAGTTCACCCATTTTGAAAAAAAAATTATATTGTTTTATTTACCCCTGAAATAGTATGTCGCCTAATAAGGCTGTCCTGTGATTCTGTCCTGGTCTCACCGTTGTAGCTAAAATTGGCTAAACCTGAATTGGAACAATGCTAATGATTAGCATCTTGCCATTGGATTGAATTGCCACCCTGCTAAAGTTTGTTTAAATAACCACCTAAATCCACTCTAAGAAGGTTTAACAAAAACATTTGGATATTTGTGTTTAGTCGATCATATCTCTGTTGTCACTGTATTATTAGCATTGTATCTTTTATCATTGGAAAGCCTGTCCATTTCCCTTTACAATGATGTCCCATTTGTAAGGATCATGCATTTGTGGGATGAGCAGCACAGCTGATTATGTGGGTGGGGTCCCAAGTGAAATGTGCCAAATTTCCCTGCCAATGTCAAACAGTGTATTCTCCTGTTGGTATTGACTCTATTGTTTTGAATTGTTTGGGGGATCGGATGTCCAGGTTCTTTCTGCGGAAGTTGGATGGCAGGGTCAAAGTATGGAGACGACGTTTGCATGAGCTCGCCGTTCCTACCCAGGCTATTGTTTTGTCAATATTGGCAATAAAAGTTCATTTTTAGATTTTAACATTACATAACTTGCATGTTGCAGCACAGTCAATCTTGTATATATCGCCAGAGCTCCATTAGCCAGAAATGAATCCAGGTATATGCAAACAGTTCTTCAAATGTACAATGGGCTTGGTATCAAAGTTCTGTACACAGTACTGCTAGCCAGTCCTGTACTGTCTATGTGCCATGCTTGAAACCAGTTCCAGTCCAGGATTAGGCAGAGAGGTTAATCGCACTGGGAGCATTTCCAGGCTGTTAGATTATGCTCGTCATTAGCAGTGCAATGAACACATTGTCACCTGTTTGCTGTCAGCTTCTGGGAGCGAGCCACTGTGCTCGGGTCACAGATGATGCCTTGCATTTATATAGTGCCTTTCTCACCGGCCGGCGACTCAAAGCGCTTTAGAATGATGAGGGGGAAACTCGCCTCTACCACCACCAACGTGTAGCACCCACCTGGGTGATGCGACGGCAGCCTTTCTTTTTTTTTTGCGCCAGAATTCTCACCACACACCAGCTGAGGTGGAGAGGGAGAGAAAAATGTTTTGCCAATTAAACTGGGGGATGACAGATGGGGGCTAGGAGGTGACCAAACTCCACAAACTGGACCAAAAATACAGGGAACAGCACCGGGAAAGGCATCAGGTGGAGCAGACACAGAGGGAGCTGGGGACACGCACAGCAGCCATGCTGTCCCTGAACACCAGAGCACTGGGGGCCAGTCCGCTGGCCTGCACCCTGCCTATGTGGCCTCTTCAGAGGAAGGCCTGCAGGACATGCAGGAGGTCCCTGGCCTGTACCCTGCCTATGTGGCCTCTTCAGAGGAAGGCCTGCAGGACATGCAGGAGGTCCCTGGCCTGCACCCCGCCTATGTGGCCTCTTCAGAGGAAGGCCTGCAGGACATGCAGGAGGTCCCTGGCCTGTACCCTGCCTATGTGGCCTCTTCAGAGGAAGGCCTGCAGGACATGCAGGAGGTCCCTGGCCTGCACCCCGCCTATGTGGCCTCTTCAGAGGAAGGCCTGCAGGACATGCAGGAGGTCCCTGGCCTGCACCCCGCCTATGTGGCCTCTTCAGAGGAAGGCCTGCAGGACATGCAGGAGGTCCCTGGCCTGCACCCTGCCTATGTGGCCTCTTCAGAGGAAGGCCTGCAGGACACGCAGGAGGTCCCTGGCCTGCACCCTGCCTACGTGGCCTCTTCAGAGGAAGGCCTGCAGGACATGCAGGAGGTCCCTGGCCTGCACCCTGCCTATGTGGCCTCTTCAGAGGAAGGCCTGCAGGACATGCAGGAGGTCCCTGGCCTGCACCCCGCCTATGTGGCCTCTTCAGAGGAAGGCCTGCAGGACATGCAGGAGGTCTTTGGGTGACTAAAAAATACTCAAGGCGAAGCGCTGAAAAACACAAGTCCATTTAGTAACTTTATATAAAAAATTATACAGCCATATAAAAAGTCTTGAAGTGGTTTTTCATAAAGCCTAAACGCATAATGATTTTTCTAACCAGACTTTTGTGAAATAGAATGAAGAGGAACTGCTTACCAGCAGATTGTTTATGGCGTGACAGCAAGCAGCAACGGATGTTTGGTAATTAGATAGGAGTTTCAAACGTCATTAACAAAGTTTTAATGACAAAGTTTTGACTCAACATTTTGGACTTTACCACTTTCCGCGGAAAGAATGGATGTATCTTAAGGATATTTAATGAAAATCTAGACGTGATCAGTTTATTACATTTTATTAAATGAATGAAATCAATAATTTCATAACTTCCGTAACGCCCGCGTTACCGCTAGGGAGCGTTTGGTACGCTGCCACTCAATCTGCTGAATTAAGAAACAAAGCCATATACGTATGTCCCCAAACTGGGAGCCAGCAGACTAGGATAATGATTAGGGAACTGGGATAATGATTAGGGAACTGGGATAATGATTAGGGAACTGGGATAATGGTTAGAGAACTAGAATAATTGATAGGGAACTGGGATAATGATTAGGGAACTGGGATAATGCTTATTGAACTGGGATAATGATTAGGGAACTGGGATAATGGATAGAGAACTAGGATAATGATTAGGGAACTGGAATAATTGATAGGGAACCGGGATGATGATTAGGGAACTGGGATAATGGATAGAGAACTGGGATAATGATTAGGGAACTGGGATAATGATTAGGGAACTGGGATAATGCTTAGGGAACTGGGATAATGCTTAGGGAACTGGGATAATGATTAGGGAACTGGGATAATGATTAGGGAACTGGGATAATGGATAGAGAACTGGGATAATGATTAAGGAACTGGGATAATGGTTAGGGAACTGGAATAATTGATAGGGAACTGGAATAATTGATAGGGAACTGGAATAATGGTTAGAGAACTGGAATAATTGATAGGGAACTGGAATAATGGTTAGAGAACTGGGATAATTGATAGGGAACTGGAATAATTGATAGGGAACTGGAATAATGGTTAGAGAACTGGAATAATTGATAGGGAACTGGAATAATTGATAGGGAACTGGAATAATTGATAGGGAGCTGGGCTTGTAAGTTACAGGTTGCCACTGTACATAGAGTCAATCAGAGAAATGTCCAGCTGCCTAAAAGGGTTGTCTGTAAAACTGAAATCTATGCAAGTTAATCTGAATAAATAAAATGAGTTTATTCACTGTTTCCTGCAACCACCAGGGGGCAGCATATTAACTGGAGGGGTCGTGTTGCTCACAGAGATGTTTGGTTCAGGTCAATTGGCCCAAAAAGCCAGACAACTTAAATTAAACATATTTAAGTGCTTATTTTCATTTTGAAAGCTATGTATGAATCCCAATTTTAACCTCCTCCCACACTGATCATTTTAGCAGTTAAAAAGAAAATGCATTTTTATAACAAATGCCCCCAAAATTGTCATCATTTGATATTTATTTATTTTTATTACTGATTCATATTTGATATGCATTACTTACCCTTCTATTGTGTTAGGGTCAAATTTGACCCGTTTTCAAGTTAAGATATGTAATAAATACCATCTAGTTTTTTTTATTGGAACAAGGCTTCATGATATCCTCAAAAACAGCTATATAAACACAACAAAACCAATTGTCACCATTTTAGTCAATTCTGAAGGTCTCTAAAAAAAAAAGTTACATCTGTGGTGTTATGGGTCAAATATGACCCGGCTGAGAATATTGGCTATTGATAGTATGGCATGCATCATTGAAAAGTTGTGGGTAGCTCTGTGGATCAAATTTGGCTCAAACAAGATTAATCTTTGACTCTAGACACCCCACCCCTCCCCTTCCTCCCTGGGAACAATTATTTTCTTGCAATATGGACTTGTACTCCCAATCCCTCTGGCACCCCTCCCCCCACGGGAACTCAACCTTTCTCACAGAATATGGACACTGACACTGAAATTGAACTTGAACATGAACACACACACACACACACACACACCATCTTGTTCATGTTCAATGTTCAATTTGAATGTGTTATTTTGAACACACACACACACACACACACACACACACACACACACACACACACACACACACACACTCTTGTTCATGTTCAATTTGCATCTGCTATTTTTAACAAAATAAAGTTTGGTTTATAAAAAATAAAGGACTTTTTACCTTTTTTCTAACATAGATATACAGATCCTTTCCAAAAAATTAGAATATTGTGGAAAAGTTTTTTTTTCTCCATAATTCCATTCAAAAAGTGAAACTTTCATAGATTCATTACACACAAAGTGAAATATTTCTAGCCTTTATTTGTTTCATTTTTCATAATTTTGGCTTACAGCTCCAGAAAACCCCCAAAACAGTATTTCAAGAAATTATAATAGTGTGTCGAAAATTTACTTTAGTTATTTCAGAGAATGAGTGGAGTGGCTTGACTCGAGGAATCCGACAGTTGTAGCCCATGTCCCGGATATGTCTGTACGTGGTGGTTTTTGAAGCACTGACTCCAGCCTCAGTCCACTCCCTCTGCATCTCCGGCAAATTTTGGAATCGTCTTTGCTTGACAATCCGCTGAAGCCTACGGTCATCTCTTTTGCTTGTGCACCTTCTCCTGCCACATTTTTCCCTTCCACTAAACTTTCTATTAATATGCTTGGACACTGCACTCTGTGAACAGCCAGCCTCCTTAGCGATGACCTTTTGTGGCTTACCCATCTTCTGGAGGGTGTCAATGATGGTCTTCTGGCCAATTGTCAAGTCTGCAGTCTTCCCCATACTGAACCAAACTGAGATAAACTTTGCAGGTGTTTTGAGTAAATGAAATGATAGTGTGACACTCAGTCTAAAACATTAATTCTCTGAAATAACTGAAGTAAATGCTGATTTTCGACACACTATTCTAATTTCTTGAAATACGGTTTTGGGGGTTTTCTGGAGCTGTAAGCCAAAATTATGAAAAATGAAACAAATAAAGGCTAGAAATATTTCACTTTGTGTGTAATGAATCTATAATCTATGAAAGTTTCACTTTTTGAATGGAATTATGGAAAAAAAAATACTTTTCCATGATATTCAAATTTTTTGGAAAGGATCTGTATACGGGTCAATTTTGACCCGTAACACCACAGATGTCATTATGGTTAATAATATAAAGTTCTAAAAAACCCACAAGCAATTTATTCTAGAAAGTGTGTTCTAATATTAGTCTATTATAGTCAGATAACATAATTAACCGTTGTCTTCACTATAGGAAATATAATGAGTGAATTTAAACTTTTTTTAAACTGAAAACAAGTGGTATATTGTAAGATAAATGGTCTTGGGACCATAAAAAAAAAAATTTAAGCAGTAATTGTATGGTTATGAATGCATAATAAGTTAGTTATGAGGGAAAAAAACAATATTGGATGATAATCATTGTTTTTTGAGTGTTTTGGGCTGAGTTACATCATGGGTCAAATTTGACCCGCTAACACAAAAGGTGTGGACAACTTTCTAACACATTAGGAGGGTTAAAATTAATGTGAAAACAGAGAGAAGCAGAACCAAGGCCTGGGAGGTCTGCTAGAATATGCTTACAGAGTGCAGCAACACTCGTAGTGGAACTGGAACACGCCTCTCCCAAGCTTCTGTCTAATGCCTTCTCTTCCCAGGGCAATTTATTCTTCTTTTCTGGCCTTGAACATTGGCCCAGTAGACTGCGGGAATGCAAGCTACTGTGGTTTCGCTGGCAGGCCCCCTCCGCCCACTCTATCACCTCGATCGTTTGCGTTCAAAGCCACCGGCACTGAGGATGGCGATGTTGTCAAGGCGATTCGGTCTGTCCGCGCCTGTTTTGCGACCTTTGGAGAGAGCACGCGGGCGCATACACAAGTGCGCGTGCATTTTTACCGCTGAATGGTTTGGGGAATGCTGCGAGGAGATTGGGTGCATTTTACTGCTGAATGGTTCGGGAAATGCTGCGAGGAGATTGGTTTTTACAGCTCTCTAAACTTGCGAGCGCCTCGACACGAACCAGATCGCGCTCCTCGCGGCCACACGGCACGTACCCGGCGTTCGAAACCGCGGTGGAACAGAGGTGGGCGCTGCCCTACAACTATAACCCACCTACGCATTGCTTCGTCCTGGCCTTGCTAGAGTGTGCGTTCATGCAGGCGTGGGAGGCTGGCGAGCGGTGAAGTGGTGGTTGATGAAAAGCTGCCTGCCGCCCTATCACGTGTAAAGGATCGCCTATAGGATCTATAGCGTTCTGTTCCGTCACACTCATTTGCTCGCAAATTCATTTTTGCCAGTGGTCATAGGCCTATACTGAACTTCAGCGTGCGAGGTACCGCTAGATTTGCTTCAAAAAAGTATATATTTTGTAATATTTAATAGATAAGCATATATGCGCATTTATTTTATTATATGTTTTTGTTATTTCAGAAATAGCATCATATTTATGTACCTTAGCTCACATTAGCCTACTCTTGCATTTGGCAACCGTACTAGTACAATGCTAAACACTTGAATATTAGAGGATCCTGAACCGAGTGTCCTTCGTGCTGAATTTAATCATTAATATTCCTATTCACACCAACCTGGCAACCATGCAACTCATGAAAAAGCTTCCTGTGTAACACTCACTGAATGTACCCAACACGTGACACTTGTCTGACTGAAACCAACGCTTATATTTACATACCTAAAATTCAAGGGTACTACAAGGGACATTCAATAAGAAATTATAAAATAAATCATATTTTTGAAAATATTTTCACTGCAGCATGTTTTTGTCGTCCATCCAAGACACTTTTGTATTATGTAAAAAAAAAATGAAATGCTATCGGGTCTCTGGAAGATTTATTTGTATTTATGTGTTATTACTTATAAAATCTACATTAGAGGAGTGTGGCTGCCAGTTAAAGGGGGCACTTGAAAGCGGAAAGGCGGCGCAACTGGTATTCACCACAGCGAAACACGTCCCTGTCAATCATAGCCTACACACCTGCACAAGGATTCCACCCAAATTTATACCGCGGCGCTAAGCAGCAGGATATAGGCCTATTACGGCATAAACGCAGAGAAACGAATGCTGTTGAGCAAATACAGATAGCCTACATCACCTTTACAGACTCAAGTTGAACACACATACCACAGACCGCATGGCTACACACTACAATTATCAACAGACCTTAACACTTCCTCTTCTCATAAGCTTTCACTGATGGCTGTTTAGGGAAACATTTGACAGAGTTGCGCGATGAATGCAGGGTATCTGAGACAGTAGAATCATTAAGTGTCCCAAAGTACAGAGAGGAGAGGGACAGACTGTAGAGGAGCGCTAGGCACCCTTTAGTGCTAGGGACAGACTGTAGGGGAGCGCTAGGCACCCTTTAGTGCTAGGGACAGACTGTAGGGGAGCGCTAGGCACCCTTTAGTGCTAGGGACAGACTGTAGGGGAGCGCTAGGCACCCTTTAGTGCTAGGGACAGACTGCAGGGGAGCGCTAGGCACCCTTTAGTGCTAGGGACAGACTGTAGGGGAGCGCTAGGCACCCTTTAGTGCTAGGGACAGACTGTAGAGAAGCGCTAGGCACCCTTTAGTGCTAGGGACAGACTGTAGAGGAGCGCTAGGCACCCTTTAGTGCTAGGGACAGACTGTAGGGGAGCGCTATAGGTACCCTTTAGTGCTAGGGACAGACTGTAGGGGAGCGCTAGGCACCCTTTAGTGCTAGGGACAGACTGTAGGGGAGCGCTAGGCACCCTTTAGTGCTAGGGACAGACTGTAGGGGAGCGCTAGGCACCCTTTAGTGCTAGGGACAGACTGTAGGGGAGCGCTAGGCACCCTTTAGTGCTAGGGACAGACTGTAGGGGAGCGCTATAGGTACCCTTTAGTGCTAGGGACAGACTAGAGGAGTGCTAGGCACCCTTTAGTGCTAGGGACAGACTGTAGGGGAGCGCTAGGCACCCTTTAGTGCTAGGGACAGACTGTAGAGGAGCACTAGGCACCCTTTAGTGCTAGGGACAGACTGTAGGGGAGCGCTAGGCACCCTTTAGTGCTAGGGACAGACTGTAGGGGAGCGCTAGGCACCCTTTAGTGCTAGGGACAGACTGTAGGGGAGCGCTAGGCACCCTTTAGTGCTAGGGACAGACTGTAGGGGAGCGCTAGGCACCCTTTAGTGCTAGGGACAGACTGTAGAGGAGCGCTAGGCACCCTTTAGTGCTAGGGACAGACTGTAGGGGAGCGCTAGGCACCCTTTAGTGCTAGGGACAGACTGTAGGGGAGCGCTATAGGTACCCTTTAGTGCTAGGGACAGACTGTAGGGGAGCGCTAGGCACCCTTTAGTGCTAGGGACAGACTGTAGGGGAGCGCTAGGCACCCTTTAGTGCTAGGGACAGACTGTAGAGGAGCGTTAGGCACCCTTTAGTGTTAGGGACAGACTGTAGAGGAGCGCTAGGCACCCTTTAGTGCTAGGGACAGACTGTAGGGGAGCGCTAGGCACCCTTTAGTGCTAGGGACAGACTGTAGGGGAGCGCTAGGCACCCTTTAGTGCTAGGGACAGACTGTAGGGGAGCGCTAGGCACCCTTTAGTGCTAGGGACAGACTGTAGGGGAGCACTAGGCACCCTTTAGTGCTAGGGACAGACTGTAGGGGAGCGCTAGGCCCTTTTAGTGCTAGGGACAGACTGTAGGGGAGCGCTAGGCACCCTTTAGTGCTAGGGACAGACTGTAGAGGAGCGTTAGGCACCCTTTAGTGCTAGGGACAGACTGTAGGGGAGCGCTAGGCACCCTTTAATGCTAGGGACAGACTGTAGAGGAGCGCTAGGCACCCTTTAGTGCTAGGGACAGACTGTAGGGGAGCGCTAGGCACCCTTTAGTGCTAGGGACAGACTGTAGGGGAGCGCTAGGCCCCTTTAGTGCTAGGGACAGACTGTAGAGGAGCGTAGGCACCCTTTAGTGCTAGGGACAGACTGTAGGGGAGCGCTAGGCACCCTTTAGTGCTAGGGACAGACGGTAGGGGAGCGCTAGGCACCCTTTAGTGCTAGGGACAGACTGTAGGGGAGCGCTAGGCATCCTTTAGTGCTAGGGACAGACTGTAGGGGAGCGCTAGGCACCCTTTAGTGCTAGGGACAGACTGTAGGGGAGCGCTAGGCACCCTTTAGTGCTAGGAAGATGATGAGCATTGTTGGGCTGAATGACTTGCTAAGTTGTGTTTTGTTATGTTATGTTATGACCAAGTGAACTTAAAATCGTCACGATGGACCTAAGCACAATACTGGGGAGGAACAAAAAAACAAGGGCTAGTGGCAAAACTGGTATTTGGATTTTTACAGAATACTGGACTTTATCCCAGGATATAGGACTGCTGGAATGAGTTAACAAGCATTGGCCAATGGATGGCAGCAATGCGCCAGCGAGCGTCCAGTCTGCCGGAAACTCGAAGAAGAAGAAGGAGGAGGAGGAGGAGGAGGAGGAGGAGGAGGAGGAGGAGGAAGAGGAGGGGGAGGAGGAGAAGGAGGGGGTGTCGTTTGCTTTAAAATGCGTTCCCAACTGCCAAAGTAAAGTGAGTGCTGCCTGTAAAAATGAATTGTGCACAGTTAATGATAATTATTTTAATATATATGTAGCAGCTGAGGGGGCACAAAATTAATCTGTGGGTTTGGGCCCCTGGTGGCACCGGGACTGGTATTACAAGTATTGTAAAATTTTAATTGATGAATGTGCAGATAATTTATGAATTTGTTTAACAGATTCATTTCAGTGCTCTATAAGTCTATTTCTAGCAAAGACAACACCTTGTCTACACAGACTAAACCGCTTTTAACCATAATACAAGCTTGGTCCATTCAATGCCATTTACTTTCACTTTGAACAATTATTCATTCATTTTTTCCACATTGCCAGCAATGCAGTCTACTGTCCACTAGGTGGCACTCTGCACCAAATTTTGTCTAAGCGGACAGAAGGATGGCACATATGCAATTTGTAAAGCAAAGCTGGACATAACAGTTCAATAACAGCGTCAGCTGGAACAAGCAATAAGGATACCAGGGAGTACTAGGAATTGGGTAGGGGGAAGTTCAAAAGACAAGTGCTCCTTCAGTTTTACACCAGGACTTCCTGTTTCGTACCACAGACAATAAAATAGGGAAAAGACATCACAACTTACCCCAAGCTTTGATTATCAAATGTTAAATTATAAACAAATGTTAAATTTTTTGTTTATGTTTTTACAATTTTAAAAACCTCCACACCCACAGTGGCACAAGTGCAAAAATAAATAAATATATAGAATAGAATAGAACTTTTATTTTCCCATGAGGGAACTTCAGTTGTAGTTGCCAGCAGTAAAAACAGACATAGACCCACAAACACAAACAAACATGTTAAATAAAGACATTCAATTGAATCAGAAAGTATAATGAAGGTATGAGTGGAGTATGAGTGGTATACATTATGATTATGATTAAAATTAATATTATTAGTTGTATTATGATCAAAATTATGTTATATTAAATTAATTAATTATTAATTATGATGAAAAATTGGGCATCAAAAGAAATAACAGTTCCTCATCTGCCTTTACTGTTTTGAGATGTCCAATGTCATTAAACAGCTGTAGGGACAAAGCTGTTTCAGGCTTTTGGCTTTAAGGGGTAAGGAGCAGGACGTTAATCTTAATATACAATTATTTTAATAAATACATTCGAAACGAAGAAGCAAAAAAACAATATTATTATTATTATTATTATTAATAACTTTCCCTAAAGGTATTGAGTTTGTGCAATAATCTATAACCCTGTCAAGCAAACCTGGTTGTTGGGTGAGCACTCAGATTTCACCACAACCTTGAGGATGGAAAGGATGCTCTGTACACTAGATAAACAGATAAGTGGAGATCTCTGGAGGAGGTTTAAAGCCTCATTAAAGTGCATCACCTTGGCAGGATGTGCGCTGTCACTATGCAAGTGTTAGGGTGTCATAGACAGGCTCTCTCCCTCCTCCTGCTCTGTCCTTCTTAGCACACATTAATGTACCACACAGATGGGGTCGAATAAAGACACATCTTGTACCCCCTCCCAGCATAACCCCCTTCACTTAATGAATTTATTTCCATTCATTTCCAGAATTACAATTTGGGTTGATTCCCTTGCTGATTTCACAGAGAGCGGCAGTGGTGTGGATAAACTGCAGGGGGCAGTGTTGCAACCTCACGCACAGACAGGATGATCATTCGCTTGTCCATTCAGCCTGGATCTTCAACTGCCCAAAGGCTGATGTGCTAAAATGTACCAGTGGCTATGGTCTGTTATTCGACTGCTTGTCATTCTCAAATGTCACCCTTTAAAGCCGTGATCTTCATTGCTGGTCCTGGAGGGCCACAGGGTCTGCTGGTTTTTGTTGTTACTCTGCATTTAATCGATGGATTAAAGCAGTCGATTACAAAGTTAACTCACCTCACCTGGTTTCTTGGGTTTGAAATGGTAAACTAAAACCAGCAGAGCCTGCGGCAGCCCTCCAGGACCAGGAATGAAGATCACTGCCTTAAACAGTCAGATATCCATATTTATCTCTGGTGTTCTCTGACAAAGTCGAAATGGAAACTGACACTGTCCTCACCATCAAAGTGCAGCTCAAGGCTTAATTCACTATGTTAGATTTCATGTCAATGTATAGAGCAATCTGAGGTCCTTTCTGGATGAAAGTCAGAATGTAAAAATATTTTTGTGGTTGTGTTGTTGTCATCTATAAAAAGGCAAAAATACATAGAAAATTAATGTTGTTTTAACAAAATGGTGAAGGCACATGTTTAGTTTCGGGTGACGGGGATAGGGATGTAGAGTGGCAAGCAATCTGTAATACATATGGAAAACATTAATGGAAATATATTTCAACATATATTTCAATATATAAACGTGAAATGCCGCCATTTTTTGAATGTTACACTGCGTTTTGCAATGCGAAATCCAGTGTCCCGGCTCTCTTGGGTGCTTTGCGAAGATCAGTGGGTTGGCGCATGGCCAGATAGTGATCTTGGACTGAATCATTAGCTTAGCTTTAGCCAGCTCCATAGACTCCTTTCAGGGCGCTGGAAGGGAGCGCCCACGATGTTATTCACCAGTTGACCACTAGGTGTCACTTGTCACTCCCCTGCAGCTAGTCGTAGCTAGGATATACTGTATATAATTGGCTCATATGAGGCAATGATATACAGTTGAAGTCGGAAGTTTACATACATTTAGCTTGAAGTCATTAAAACCAATTTTTAACCACTCGACAGGTTTCATGTTAGCAATCTATAGTGTTGGCAAGTCAGTTAGGACATCTACTTTGTGCATGACACAAGTACTTTTTCCAACAATTGTTTACAGACAGATTATTTCACTTTTAATTCACTATATCACAATTCCAGTGGGTCAGAAGTTTACATACACTAAGTTGACTGTGCCTTTAAATTTTTTATATTTGGTTGCATATCCTTTGCATGCCATGACTTCTTGATGTCTGACCCACTGGTTGAGATAGAACCACCTAGGAGAACTGTCTGCCACCAGAAGCCACTGGTCAGATGGCACCGTCTCAAAAGGATGCAGTTTATTTTGACCCTATCTCCAGCTAAACAAGTCTCTGGATGGATGCAAAACACACACATGCACTCTCTCACACACACACACACACACACACACACACACACACACACACACACACACACACACACACACACATACTTCCCAGGGGAGAGTCGTCTGATTCATCGATGGTAAAATCCCTCTTGGACAGATAAAAAAGGACAAGGCCCTAACAAATATATTTCTTTTATACTGACTTGGCATGCAGAGACATTTCTCTGTCTTGTTTGTGATTGCTGAGTTACTGTACACACTGTATGCATTCGCACACAGGTACATACACATATACACACATTATCTCGCTTTACCCTAAGCAAACGCAATGTTCACGTAACATCCCTAAAACGTTGTCAGTACGTTACAGGGGCAAACGCAATGCTCACGTAACATCCCTAAAACGTTGTCAGTACGTTACAGGGGCAAACGCAATGCTCACATAACATCCTTAAAACGTTGTCAGTACGTTACAGGGGCAAACGCAATGCTCACGTAACATCCCTAAAACGTTGTCAGTATGTTACAGGGGCAAACGCAATGCTCACGTAACATCCCTAAAACGTTGTCAGTATGTTACAGGGGCCAGCCTTGTCGATTGATCCTTCCCCGCCGACAGAGGGACGCTTGCATTTTCGCAGTTGCATTTTGGGTTAATTCTGTCTAATTACCAAGCCCATTTACTGAGGCAGCTGTGATCTCTTTGATGCTGGAGATAAATGCCCTTGCTGAAGGGCACTGCCCCAGTTCAGCCTGACTCACTGCAAGCACCGGGCCACAGCCTTTACGTCACAAACAGCCAACGGCTAGAAAACTGCAACAGCTTTGTGTTATATATTCATATTATTATTATTATTATTATTATTATTATACACAGCAAAATACTGTATATATTTCTATGAATCCACTAAGAAATTTAGAGATTAAAAAGAATCAGCCCATGACTCTTGGGAGGAAAGATGAGTAACTGACACATGAGTAACTGACGCACTGAAGATGAGTAACTGACACATGAGTAACTGACACACTGAAGATGAGTAACTGACACATTTCCACTGAAAAAATCCCGCGCGCATGGGATACGACGTTTCATACTCAACCCTTTTATCCAACTTCAGCGTTTAAAAAATACTTTATTTACCCCCCCACCCGCACTAAATGACAGCTAATTAGCATATAAATGGCAGGCTTTGAGACAGATTAATCAGGCCCCGGCCTACAGACACCTTGTATAATAATGATTGTAATCGAGCATGTACACTTTCCGTTCAAAAGGAAATAAAGCTTCAAGCACGCCGTTGTGTGTGTGTGTGTGTGTGTGCACGTGCCTGTGTGCATGTTTGCTTGTGTGCTCCAGTATCGCAGTCACACAGTAGACCTACTGAATGGTAAAATCCACAGACATACAGTGAGCACCATAATTCATTGGACAGTGACACATTTTCTGTTATTTTGGTTCTGTACTTTGAGTTTTAAATGATACAATGAGGTTGAAGTGCAGACTGTCAGCTTTAATTTGAGGGTATTTTCATCCATATCGGATGAACCGTTTAGAAATTATAGAACCTTTTGTACATAGTCCCCCCCCCCATTTTCGGGCATCAAAAAATATTGGACAGTTTAACATAATGTAGAATAAATTTATCATTTTTAATATTTGGTCGCATATCCTTTGCATGCCATGACTTCCTGATGTCTGTGACCCAACAACATCAAAAGACTCTTGATATTTTGTTTTCTGGTACTCTTACAAGCAATACTATAACCTCTCTGCATTTGAATGGATCTCTATGGGAATTGGGAGGTGGGACTAGATTTAGCTGTAAATTACACTGGAAAAGTATGGAACCCATGGTTGGCTAAATGGCTTTAAGTCATCAAGGATCTGACGTATCAAACAAGCCTCCTGACAATTTTTTTTGACAGTCTGCACTTCAACTTCATCTGTGTGTGTCTCTCGACTATGAGCTATGGAAGTAAATTTTGTGTTTTCATGTGAGGACATATATTAGTTAAATGAAATCATGAATTATCCCAAGCTTCTTGTCTCTCACCAGTAGAACGGAACACCATTTTTACATTGTGACATCACTACCCTTTGTAACAAACATACAAACTAATTTTACTATGTTTTCTTTAGTCCTTTCCCCTGGAATCACCTGCTACTGGTCTCTGTGTGCTTTTAGCTGCGCAGTACAGCAGCTGAGCTGCGCAGTCAATCGCACTGTATGCTTCATGCGCAGCTGAAGCAGACATAATGCAGCCACCTGATTGGCCAGAGGAGTCTCTGGTGCACAGTTAAAAAAATTTTGGGGGGGGATTTTGCAGGAAGCTCTTATCCAGAGCGACTTACACAGTTCACGCTCTTCACAGTGGATATTTATATAGCTGGATATTTACAGAAGCATTTCAGGTTAAGTACCTTTCTCAAGGGCAGCATTTCTCAGCCCCGATGCTGGGGTCCCACTGCAATTGCTCGTTTTTCTTCCAACCATAATTGCAAGCCTTGTATTGTAATCAGCTGCTAATTATTGTTAATTAGACACTTTCAGAGTCTACTGAAGGACGATTAACCCTGCTAAAGTCACATTATGCCATAAATAGCTATGAATGCCCCAAAAAAGTCCCATATTCACGTCCCAGGAATTTGAATCAGTCAACTAAGAACAACTTATGCTTTCATTTTCCGTGCTGTATACTATACGGCAAATAATTCAACTTGAAAGTTCAACATTTTCAATTGATTCAATTAGAAACTGACAGGCGAAATCACTTGGGTCCTATTTGTGAGAGCGTGGAATCCTGAATCCATTTGTGTACAATGAATGGAGCCAAATGGTGAAAATCCAAACCTGCATTGTGTTAAAATAAGTTTAACCACACGATTAGAACGTAAACACATTTTGAACAACCTTAATACATCAAGAGCTTGGCTTTGACAAAAAAAAAAGCCAGCATACACAGTGGGTCCCCAGAACCGAAGCTCAGAACTATGTTTCAGGGGTACACCAGTAGCGGCACAGCTAGGAATCAAACCCGCATCCCTTGAGTTACAAGCCCGGTTGCCATGTCCATTAACTTCCACTCAAAAATTAGTGTAAAAGCTCTTATCTTTTTTTCTCCATTAAAACAATTTGAGGTGAGATCAGTGAATGCCAAAAGTAACGGGAAAAGTAGGTGGGAAAAAGTGCTTGCATTGGGGTAAACATAGGGCCAAGTCAACACTTCAAATTTGCCTTGATTAAAGTCAAAGTGTTCATTAACCCTTTGAAGAGTAGGGTTTTTTTTGCCAAAATTCTAAGCCAGTGTTCTAGAACTCCGCTGCTTTCATTTACCAGTAGTGATTGTTACATCAGCATTTAGAATGTTCAGTTAAGACCATTGTAATCAAATTTTTTGTTCAAATCAACAGTTTTATTCACTTTGGAAACACATTCAGAGTCACAAGAGAGAGGGGATGGGGGGTGGGGGGGAGCACATGCATCATTAGAGATTAACGCTGCATCAGGAGGGCCTCTGCTTCCTGTAATTGCAGCTGTCAGTGTGGAACTGCAGGGCCCATTTAAAGCCACAGGACAACATCAAGAGCCCAACCACCCCCCACACCCCCTCCCCTCTCTCCTGAACTATTAACAAAAATAAATTTTATTTCTTGTGATATGGTTAGGGCACAGGGCAGAACCCCTTCTTTGATATGGGGGTGGGTTCTGGGCATCTGGCAATAATCACAGCAAGTGGGTCACCTGAATGCCCCATGCCATGAAGTTCTACACAGTACCCAGTGATATAGTATAACCCCACCCTCAGCTGGTTCAAAATGCCACCGCAAGATACTTGACTAATGTCAAGAAAGATTGCCATATATTACCTATTTTTGTGCTGCCCAAAAGATCTTGTAAAGCACAGCGTGGGTTAAGACCATAGTCGTTGAGTGGTCTTGAGTTCTCTGTATCACCCTAATAAGACCCTACAATCACAGGATGTGCCCGGCAGAGCTCCTGGGATTGGTAGTTCCCATCCACCCTCCTTTTTGGAGTTTTTTCAGACAGGAAGCAAGCAGAGATAGAGTATTGCATGCAGGGAGATTGAGTATTGAGTATATGGCTCAAGATTTCAGATGCCATGCGGACTCCTCCGTACGTGTCGCCTGACCTAAAGCTCTACCCTAGTTGAGTTGTGTTGTTCTTCAAACAACCTTGTTTCAGTCACTTGCTCTCTTCTCTTCTCCCTCTCCCTCTCTCTTTCCCTCCATTGCCATCTCTCACTTGACCCATCTTTTTCTTTCTCTTTAATTCATTTCAGTTTTGTTAATCTGCAGGAAGTTCAGAATAAGTGAACGGTTTCTAGATAAATAAAAGGCAACAGCACAATGTAGAACAAGAACCTCTCTTCTCTTTCTCTGTTGCCTTCTCTCTTTCTTTTCCTTCTGTCCCTTTCTCTAGTATCCACTTCTCATTCATTCTTCTATCTCTCCCTCGCTCAACCCTGCGAAATCACCCGTCTATAAATACACCTGTACAGGGCTTGCCCGGTCGACAGGTAAACACAGGTAAGGCTCGCACCGCTGGGCATTAGGGGAGTGTGTGTATCCATAGTGACCCCTGTTACTGAAACCCCCCCTTGAGTCTCCCACTTACTTGCCAACCTCATCATCATCATCATCATCATCATCATCCTGATTATCATATTTTTCTACCAACAATAGTTTTATTATACCTTATAAATTCAAGAACGTGACTGCACTACATTTCACTTACAATGGATTACGCATTCGGGATTGATATGGTTACTGCATGTGGAAAATAAATGACAGCCAAAATGTAAATAATTTTATGAATGAATAAAACCCGGAAAACAGGAGAGCCAGTGTATATTTTACACCCTACAGGCCACAGACAGTACTACAGGAGAGCCAGTGATTATTTTACACTCTACAGGCCACACAGTACTACAGGAGAACCAGTGTCTATTTTACACCCTGCTGACCACATACGGTAGTACAGGAGAGCCAGTGACTATTTACACCCTACGGGCCATTAATGTTGAGATAGATTTTTTGGAAATATTGATTGAGAAGCGATTTAAAAAAGGAATTGCCTCTAATAAATACTGCTCCAGATATTTACACTCTGTATTGTTTAATAATTAAGAAAATGTTTTCAGATAATTTGCAGACACATGCCTTGCACGCAATGAACAAGATTGTTTTACTGCGTAAAAGTAACTTACCTTCGCCAACGTTGTCTGAAGGCGGGTGGAGTTGCATTCGAAGTCCGCGTCTCCGCAACGCTGTCCTGCGCGTTCAGCACCTCGGACAGCGGCTGCCTCGTGCCCTGTCCGTCCGTCTGGTCCGAGAATCGAATACTTTTTGTCCTGGAGGTGATTCTGTCTGTCTCCTCTTCTGGTTCAGAAACCACTTGAACGACGGTGGTCCTTGTTTTTGTCAGAGCAGATGTCACTGAACCCATCTCGGTATGCACCATTCGTCTTCAAAGAGTGTGCCGTCTTCTACCAAGTAATAATAATAATAAGTTGAGTTTGAGTTTTCAATGCAAAGCCTCTCGATTGTCTTTGGGCTATCTTTGCAATTTAACTGTCAATATTTCCATAAGAATCTTCAAAGTCAAAGCTATAGGCTAAATACAACAAACAACAAACAGGTAGGCTATATCGGTTTCTATGTATCTTGCCGAGCAACTATTTACAGATTTTAAAAAGTATATGTTTTCATAAGATTTTGGAAAACGATGTTTCATCGGCAGCAAGCACAAAATCCTGTCACATACGATTATAAACTCGACTCAAAGTCGGTTTATTTGGGGAAATACGACATTCAGACACCACCGGCCCGTGCAGTGCTCCACGGGGAAAAGTGGCAATTCACTTTTCCAGTTGCCTTAACCAACTCCCGGAGGCAAATCAATTGACGTAAACAAACGCATGTAATTGGTCTGGCAAGTTTGCCTTTTAAAAGCGGAAGGATACCAAATTAAGTTATGTGCTCCTGCTTCGGAGACTCGTTAGTTGCCACTTGCCAGTGATAACATACACATAAAAATTTGCTGTACGAAATAATCCGTGCTCGTTTTACTAACTTTTTTTTTCTATGTTATTGTAAACATGCTTACCTTCCCTCTATGTACGGAAGCGACAACCGTAACATGGAAAACACATACCGCGATTATTATCGACCCTGGTGTCTCACAGACGCGGGTAGAACTGAACCCTAGAAGACCGCGGTAAACCTCAGCGCTCCATACTGTGCCCGTGGCTGCGAATCAGCGTGCGCACGTGCAGGAGGAAACGAGCGGTGACGCTAGCCCGTGGAGCCGGGGCTACCCCCCTCGCGATTCCCTGGGTGCGCGCAATTTTAAGCCAACAGAGGCTTGGAGACCTAAAACTGCAGAAACCATATACACGTAAAAAAATATAGAAAGGTTTAAGGTTTGTAAAACCTTTTTCATCAGTTAGCAATGTGTACAGAACGATTACTTGTAGGCTATACAATTAAGCTGAGGTACTGTAATCTGCTCCAAGTCACGTCAACCTTAAATTTTACAATTAGATTTGCCCACCATGACTTCATTACATGGCACCAGTCATATTGACAGGCAAAGGCTGCTCTCACCAATGTACAACATACGCAAATAATAGTAAACAACAAAAGAAATTTGCAAATTGCAGTAAATACATATATATTTATCTCCCTCTTTTCAAAATTAAGAACCATCATACATTGCAATATGCCGGTTGTCGTGGGGGGGGATTTCAACTGTGCCCTCAGGGATGAAGACCGCAGCAGACCAAGGAAAGATTGGTCGAGCGACGAGCTGCGGTCTATCATAGAAGATTTCTCCCTCCACGACGCCGGGGGCGCCTCTCCCCCACAACATACATGGGTGAGCTCTTCTGGTGTCTCCTCTTCACGCATTGATATGTTCCTGCTCTCCCCAGGCCTGAGAGTGCACGCCTATTCCATCCGGGCAGTGCACTACTCGGACCACCACATGGTGACCGTGTCCCTGGTCTGGGAGAAGGCCATAACCATCGGCAGGGGTCTCTGGAGAATGAATACCAGCCATCTCCAGGACCCCAAAGTGTGCCTCTCCTTCTCGAGGCGGTACCTGGAGTGGGTGAGTCTAAAACATCTTTTTGACTCCCCGATAGAGTGGTGGGAGATGGTGAAGGAGCGGGTGCAGGGCTACTTCCGGGCAGTCGGGCGGAGGAAGGCAAAGGAAAGGAGGGCGGCTTTTGACCACGCTAATGCTGCCCTCCAGAGACTGAGCCTCCTCCAGACCCGAGGCCTGGAGGTAAGCAGCGAGGTTGCACTCGCTAAACAGAGCCTCTCCGCCCTCTATCGGGAGGAGCGGAAAAAATACACCTTCCGCTCCAAACTCCAGGGCCTTGAGGAGGATGAGAAGTGCACGAGGTACTTCTTCCGCAGGGCACGGTCAAAAGCAAACAACATCTCTTCCCTCTATAATAGCAGAGGGGTGGTGGTGTCTGAAGAGGCTGAGGTCCGGGAGGTGGCCAGGGAGTTCTATGCGGGTCTATACAGCATAAGGCCCGCAGATGGGGCTCTCATGGACACCTTCCTAGGCTGCCTGGACAGACGCCTGGGGGATGAGAGCAGGGAACCAGAGTTGAGCGCCGAGGAGCTCACCCGGGCCGTGCGCTCCCTTAATCAACATAAAGCTCCTGGTCCTGACGGGATCCCGGCCGAATTTTATCAGGCATTTTGGGATCTCCTGAAGGAGGACGTGGCGGAAGTCTTCAGGGCGGCGTACAGGGAGGGACGGTTGGGGGCTTCACTGAGGCAGAGTGCGGTTGCTCTTGTCCCTAAGAAGGGGGACCTGAAGGACCTCCGGCACTGGCGGCCGATTAACCTCCTCTCAGCTGACTATAAGATCATGGCGAAGGCGCTGATGAGGAGGTTCCAACACCTGATGACATCGGTGGTCGGCCCTGACCAAACGTGCAGCATACCAGGGAGGTCCATAAATGACAACCTGCTCCTCGTGAGGGATGTCATAATCCACTCCGGGGAGCGCGGGTCCCCCTTGGGCCTTCTCAGCTTAGACCAGGAGAAGGCCTTTGACAGGGTAAGTCATGTGTGCTTGGAGAGGGTGCTAGAGAGGTTTAATTTTCCTAGCTCCCTCCTGCGCTGGACCAAAATGTGCTTGACTGACATCTCGGGGAGGGTGGTTGTGAACAAGCAGCCATCCGCCCCGTTTGCCATTAGGTCTGGCGTCAGGCAGGGATGCCCCCTAGCATCCCTCCTGTACGTCATCTACCTCGAGCCGTTCCTTCAGGCCATCAGGGGCAACCCGGGCATCGCTGGGTATCCACTGCCCGGGGCCCAGGGGGAGCGGCTTAGGGTGATGGCGTACATGGACGACATCACCATCGTCGGCACAGATAGTCATTCCATCACCGTTGCCAACAAGGTGCTGGATGACTTCTGTGCAGCCACTGGCGCCCTAGTCAATAGGGACAAGAGTGAGCTGTTTCTGTCTCGTCATTGGAGGGAGCCACTAACCGTTGCTTTCCCTGTACGCAGAGATAAGATCAAGCTCCTGGGGGTGACCTTCCAGTCAGACGGAGAAGGAAGGCTGAGCTGGGAGGAAACCCTCCGCCACGTTCAGGTTAAACTCCAGAGCTGGGGCGTGCGGCCTCTGACTCAGACGGGTAAGATCCTGGTCCTGAAGGCAATAGTCCTTCCCATTTGTCTCTACTTGGGGAGGGTGTTTCCCCCAGACAAGGCCACTAGTAAACTTCTTACTAGAATGGCCTTTCGCTTTGTCTGGGGGAGCACCATGGAAAAATTGAAAAGAGCTACCCTCCTCAAGGAAGAGCAGAATGGGGGCAGGGGGGTTCCAGACATTGTTACCATCGTGTTGGTGCAGGGTCTGGCCGCACTGGTCCAGAATACTCGGAAGGTAGAGAAGGCCTCTGGTGCCTTTGCTAGGTACTATGCCACTCCCTTCCTGAGGACGATGGGCCTGTGTGCGCTGGACCTCACCATACCGTACAGCTGGGACCCCCCATATGCATATCGAGCCCTGAGGGACTTTGCTTTTGGGGCAGGATTGCCCAGGGCCGGGCTGACCTCGTGGAGCTATAAAATCATCATGGCTCATTTAAGATCAAAGGAGACCATGACACTCCCGAGGGGCAGCACGACCCTGGACCCGTCTATAATCTGGGCTAATGTCCTACATAAATGTTTAAGCAATAAGCAAAAGGACATTGCCTGGATGTCTGCCCACATGTGTCTCCCCACCAGGTCCTTTATGTTTAAGCGGCACTTGGCCCTGACCGAGCGCTGCCCCACGGATGCACTGACTCAGAACACATCTACCACCTGTTCTGGGAGTGCTCCGTGGCCAGACGGGTCTGGGGCCTTGTTGTTTCTTCTGTCTCCCGAAACAGGTTGCTGCCTAGGTCCTCCCTGACTGCTGAGAGTGTCCTCTACGGCCCCCGTGGAGGATGCAAAACACCGGAGCTCCAGCGTCAGTGGAGGATCGTTAATACTATCAAGCAGGTCCTGTGGGAGGCGAGGAACATCAAGGTCTACCAAAAGACGACTGTAGACCTGGTCACTCTCAGGAGGAGGGCGCAAAACCTCCTCCAAGACGGCGTTATGGTCGATTACGCAAAGGACAAGTGTCTGGCGAGAGAGAAATGGGGGGTGGACCATTGGAAAGAACTGATCATTTAGTCCACCCCCCCCATCCCAAGGAAGAGAGAGAGAGAGACAGAACAATTGCCCACCCAATGACCCGGGAACGCATGGACTATCCTTCATTTCAATGTCGTGTGATTTCCTTTTTGTTTTGTAACCTTCTCCTTTTTGTATGTGATGTAATTTACTGTCGTGTTATGAATGTTGCATGTTAATTTTTAGAAATTAAAAAGGGAGGGGAAATAAACCCCCCCCCCCCGACAAAATATGTTTTTAAAAAACTGTGAAATGAAAAGTTTGAAAATATAATTAAATGTAATGAAATGGTTTTATTTTAAAATGACATTTAAAACCAATAAAAGACCATACATATATATTTAGAATGACAGAATAAAATATGGAATCAGACAATCTCTGTTAGTTTAATTAAAAATAACTTTACTTTAAAATATTATATTTTGATAAGTATATTTTATATTTATATGTTGTACTGTGTTTTTAATTTAACTGAATTTTCAGTAAGTCGTAGAGAAAAAACTAGAATTACAAAAAGGGGTTTTTCTATGTACAGATAATACATGGAGTGGATTGCATTATTGACGAATTGATGTTTGTTAAAACTTTATTTGAAGTGGGTTTTTATAACGTCCATATATCACATGCTCTATGAAAAACATTTGAATCGTTATAAGCTGGTTAAAATATGTATATTTGCTTATGACATTTTAATGATGCATTACTGCATAAGGTCCACTTCAAGGAAAGAGTTATGAATCTTTCTGCAACTCTAAACAACAACAACAATAGTGGTTATAATAATAATAATTATTATTATTATTATTATTATTATTCATAATAATAATAATAATAATAATAATAAACAGTGTGAGGTAATAAAATTATTTATACTCTAATAATGCACTATTAATTCCAGAGTAACCCCGACACTTTACAGCCACAAGATGGCAGCAAAATACAAGAAATATTAAACTATTGACCTCTGACCCTAATGTTTCTCTTTCTTTAGTGTCTGTCTGTCTCATGGGCTGTGTCTGAATCAGAGCCCTGTTCCCTGTCCACTGTCCCCTGTCCACTCAGACCCCTGTCTACTATATGCCCTGTCCCCTCACATTGCAAGCAGTGTGCGAAAGAAATCCCGCAAAACTCTTTCCAAACTAGTGAGGAAATAGTTTGTAATATCTTTTTTAATTTTTTAATTTTTATTGAGAATATCAATCAGTTAACATATGACAATTGTTAAAAAGTGTAGACTATGAATGAAGATAGAATTAACAAAAATAAAAAAGAGTATTTCGTAATATGACCCACTCTCGTACCATAGATATGCATATACGCTCTACGTCTTTTACATTTTTACTTCCGAGTTACTTACTGAAATTGTCGGGTGAGTGCACAGTTCTGCAGATGAGTGTGCTCCTGAATTCCCTCAACAAAACCCTGGAAATAAGGGGTTCATCCTGGTATTTTAAGTGCCCCCATTTGTGTCCGAATCAGAGCCCTATCTACTGTGCCCTATCTCTTGCGTACAGTGCACTGTGTCCAAATCAGAGCCCTATATACTGCGCCGTCTCCTGCATACAGTGCACTGTGTCCGAATCAGAGTCCTATCTACTACGCCCTGTCTCCTGCGTACAGTGCACTGGCTGAAGTGTGCTGTTTAATGTGCACTGTTTAGCAGTCCACGAAAAATATCCGCCATACTATTTTCCAACCGCACTGTGGAAGTGTCGTAAGCAGGTCAGAAGACGTCCCACCAGTGTTGCCATGTCCGCGGTTTTACAGCTAAATTGGGATACTTTCAAAGTGCAGTCACGGGTAAAAATTAAAAGTCGCAAAGCATGCACTTATTTTAAAAAGTAAAAACATGATGATTATTTAAAATACGTTGGTTTCGGTTAAAAAATAGCCCATAATTTGGGCTAGTTTTGAGTTGCCATTTGGCTGGAAAGTCTTACAAGATCTGGCAACCTTGCGACCCACTCTTGCGCTGCCATATCACATGTTGTTTTTGTTGTATTTGAAGGAAAACGTCAGCGAAGCTGTGCCTAATTTTTTTTTAAACGAAGCTTCACGTCATGTTTATGTGATCAAAATGTTTGTGTACTTCTGGAAAAGTGTGCTCCCGAATGTACTCAGCGAAACCCCAGAAGTAAGTGTATCATCCAGGTGTTTGAAGTATACTGCAATTAGAAAAAATTTTACGTACTCTACGACTTTCTCGCCCTATCTACTCACCAAGGCTACTCAACAGTGTGGAAGAGTGCTGATTCAGACACGGCCATGGATCTAGTCCACTGAGCATACTGCGCCAAGAGTGGATGATGTTTGGACTCATGAGAATCAGGCCGTGTCCAAGGTTAATCCTGGCTAAAAATATCATTGTGCTGTCTTCATTCATTCACTTTCAGCTTTCCTGGAGTGTAAGTGCTAATTTCACCTGTAAGGCAGTGCACATTCTCCAACTGGAAAACCCTCCGATATACAGTATAACTCTCAAAAGTCAAGAATAAGGGCCCAGACATACCTCATGCAAATACATGAACGTAGACGCTTCGAGCTACGCAAACAGTTTTTCTTTTGCCATAACGTTACTGAAAGACAAACCAGAGCTTTGCAGCGAGGGACGCTATAGCAGGCAACAACAGTAAACAACTTTCTTGTTCAAGCTGTGCTTTTCTCTGGTTTGTCTTTCACAAATGTCATGGCAAAAGAAAAACTGTTTGTGTAGCTCGAAGCGTCCACGTTCGCGTATTTGCATAAGGTATGTTTCGGCCCTAAGACACTGGATTGCGGAAACATGCCTGGCATTACTTTGGAAAGAGCTGAAACCAAAACTCGAAGGAAACTTGGCCCCCTGGGTAATTTGGTAGGACAGATAAGTTGTCTGCGTCTGAAAAGGCGTGCAGAGGAGGTGGCACAGGGGTGTAAAAACATTTGAGTAACCCAATGATTTTCCTGTGATTGTTTGATCAAAGCCTATTCATGTAACACACCAGACCGCCCCCCTGGTGGTCTAATGTGTTATATAACACATCAGACCACCAGGGGGCAGTCTGATCAAAGCGCAAATTAATGACCAACCTCAGTGGAGAGAGCAGAGAGCCAGAGGCCTGGTCCGCTCTTTATGGGGAAGCCTCAAATCGAGACCAGGACAGAAAAAAAGATCTCCTATTATCTTTGATAACCTCCAGGGAAGAAGTGCTAAAAAGAGATAAAAGTGCACCTGGATAGAAATACCCTCCCACAGACTGTCCTGACTAAGGATTTAAGGGGCTGATGACATCAGAGGATTAGTCTTGAGACTTCAGCGTTCTTAAGAGTCTCTGATCACACGGTGACAGAAACAGCAGGGGCTGTAACACTTTCTCCAGTGATGTCGTCCCACCGGCGTTAAGTCATCAAGGGATTGAATTAAAAAACACCAATGAAATAAAGAATACTGTCACTAAATGACTCATCTCATAGCTGGTCAATACCCAGTAAAAATGGATGTACTTTGGAATCTTTCAGACTTTTTTTTCCTGTGGAACTTGACACCTTGCTACACGATAAGTGGCCTAGAGGGGGCAGGGTCTTTGGTGAGTTCTCTGACCAATGGACGTAGTGGGGGTGGGGTCTGTGTTGCCTTCTCTGGCCAATGGAGGTGGTGGGGGTGGGGTCTATGCAAAGTTCTCCAACTGTGTGTGTGTGTGTGTGTGCGCGTGTGTGTGTGGTCCACACCCCTCTCTGCACCGCTCTGTGCCATGTTAAGAGTGAGTGAGGATCATGCACACCCCTCTCTGCACCGCTCTGTGCCATGTTAAGAGTGAGTGAGGATCATGGCATTATTACTTATGTTTCACAGGCCCTTGTTACAAAAACCAAACCCTCGTTCCCTCATCTTTCCGACAGTGAGAGAGGTGAATGGGGGATGGATGTGAGACAGGGTTGCATGTGAGACTGTCCCTGTAATTTGGTTTTGGCACAGGGTCACAGCTCCCTCCATCAGCACTCTCTGCTATGAGAGTAAAAAGCGTGTCACTTCCTGTGCCCGCTGGAGAATAGCAGATAGCCACATAACTGCAGTGGCAGGAGTATGTATGAGAATCGGGCCCTGATGAGGAGCCGGCTGCCTGCAGCGTCAGCATCGCGCCCTGAATTTGCCGTGCGAGTCAAACGCGAACCGCCCCGCCGAAACGCGGATTCGCAACACAATATCCTTAATTCCCTCCGGATTGCGGAATGCTGAATGGCTGGACTCCGCTCGACCGCACGGCTTAACGGTTTTCCAAAAAGCGCTTATCCCTGATAACAGGGTGAGAGGGAGAACAAACAATGCACCCAGCATCAGGCTGGCAAAAAAACAAAATACCGTCGTTTTAAAATTTGGGTACAGCAACCGGGTCACGGGCTGACCATGAGGAGAGGCTACAGATCCTGGTTTTAACCCAGGATTTAGATTCTTGCTAAATTTGTTGTTGCAGACGGTTCTTAAGTATCAGGTGTCAAAGCACAAACACTGAAATAAGTCAAACCATCTACAATTACATTACAAATACAACTTCTGGAAAAAAAAAGAACAAATCAAACATGTTCCTTTTTTTAAAAGGTTTATTGACGTACGGAAGCAGTGACAGACTCTTTGTTTATTGAGTACACGTTGCTAGGAGACAACGACAGAGGAAAAAAAAAGAAAAAAAAGCTGTTTCACCCCCAAAAGATTTGGTCAATTAAAAACAGTTTTTTTTTGTTTTTTTTTACCGTGTTGCTTAAAGTATTGCTATGACTTACTGTCTGAGTGTAAACTATAGACTGTGTAGTAAACAGTAACATTGAGAAAAACAACCTTCATTTCTACAGCCCAGGTCCCTATTCTCCCCACTAACACACTACCAGCCCATCCTTAATATTATGGGAAAAAGGCACTTTTAAAGCTTTTGTTTTTGTGTAGTTTTTTTTAATGTATTTCTCTCACAGAAAACAGAATGACCCCGCCCCTCCTTGTTCCCTCCCTTCCTCTTATGATATCTCTCTCTCTCTCTCTCTCTCTCTCTCTCTCTCTCTCTTCCACTCCCTCTCTCCAAACGCTCCCCCGCATCAGGTCTGTCATGTTTCCGGTGGTGAATCGGGTGGGGGTTTATTCCAGGTCGTCATGGTGCTGGGTGGACTCGTTGATCACCTGATGTAGGGCAGGGTGTTGGGGGGGGGGGGGGGGGGGGTAAATTACATTATCCACTGGGTAAATGACATTATGTAATGTGTAAAGTGAGATTTTCTACTGGGTAACTGACATTATGTAATGTGTAAAGTGAGATTTTCTACTGGGTAACTGACATTATGTAATGTGTAAAGTGAGATTTTCTACTGGGTAAATGACATTATGTAATGTGTAAAGTAAGATTTTCTACTGGGTAACTGACATTATGTAATGTGTAAAGTGAGATTTTCTACTGGGTAAATGACATTATGTAATGTGTAAAGTGAGATTTTCTACTGGGTAAATGACATTATGTAATGTGTAAAGTGAGATTTTCTACTGGGTAAATTACATTATGTAATGTGTAAAGTAAGATTTTCTACTGGGTAATTGACATTATGTAATGTGTAAAGTAAGATTTTCTACTGGGTAAATGACATTATGTAATGTGTAAAGTAAGATTTTCTACTGGGTAATTGACATTATGTAATGTGTAAAGTGAGATTTTCTACTGGGTAATTGACATTATGTAATGTGTAAAGTGAGATTTTCTACTGGGTAAATGACATTATGTAATGTGTAAAGTGATATTTTCTACTGGGTAAATTACATTATGTAATGTGTAAAGTGAGATTTTCTACTGGGTAAATTACATTATGTAATGTGTAAAGTGAGATTTTCTACTGGGTAAATGACATTATGTAATGTGTAAAGTAAGATTTTCTACTGGGTAATTGACATTATGTAATGTGTAAAGTGAGATTTTCTACTGGGTAAATGACATTATGTAATGTGTAAAGTAAGATTTTCTACTGGGTAATTGACATTATGTAATGTGTAAAGTGAGATTTTCTATTGGGTAAATGACATTATGTAATGTGTAAAGTGAGATAATATAGTGTGTACTGTGAGATTAGCTAATGCGTACAGTGAAAACATCCGATGTTTAGAGTCAGATTATCTGACGTGTAAAGTGAAACGTCACATTTCTCCTCCGTTGAAAATGAGTTCTGCAAAAATATATTTGCACTTAAACAAATATAAATCTCATTGGTTTCAGAGGAAGTGCACTCACATGGCCATCCCTGGTCTCAATGGTCTTTATCACCACCTTCTTTGAGACGTTATCGATCATCGGCCGGGCCTCCATCATCATGGACTCTACGGAAACGGAGAGAGGGTCAAAGGTCGAAGGTGAGGAACGGCAGACAGCCGAGGGGGAGCCAGCGTGCTTTCGGCGCCGGAACCTTCTGTGGGTTTATGACCGTGTGCTGCATGCTTTAACCCTTTGAAGAGCAGGTTTTTTTTTTTTGTAATGTTCTTTCAATATTCTAAGTCGGTGTTCTAGAACTCCATTGCTTTCAGTCGCCAGTAGTGATTGTTACATCATCATTGGAATGTTTGGCTAAAAAACATTCTAATCACATATTTGTGATCTTACTCCTTAAAGGGTTAAACAGCCACGCCCCAGCCACGCCCTGATTCTTACTCGGGAAGGCTATGCTTCCGTTTCTCATCTTAAGGTTCGTAGGGACCTCCGTCCATTGGAGGAGTATGCTCATTATTAATACCATTATAAATAAACAGTTGAAGAGTGTTTTTTGCAATACTCACTCAGTCCACTTTCATTATAAATAACTCATTTTGAAAAACAATTTGTGCAAATTAGTTTTGGGGTCGCTGGACTCCTCAAACCATGTTTCTGAAGGAGAAATAAAAGAATACTTCTGTGTCACAGTTCAAGTCAAAGTCAAAGTCAAGGTCAAATTGGATATGAATCCAGGCCTGTGTGTGTGGTATGAATCCAGGCCTGTGTGTGTGGTATGAATCCAGGCCTGTGTGTGTGGTATGAATCCAGGCCTGTGTGTGTGGTATGAATCCAGGCCTGTGTGTGTGGTATGAATCCAGGCCTGCGTGTGTGGTACAATTATAGATGCATAAAAGGGTTGGCAGAATCTCACCTCTCAGGTTGAAGGAGGATAGGTTGGGGAGGGGTGTGGTAATTCTGGGAGAAGAGAGGGAACAGAAAGAGAGAAAAAAACTTTACACATTTATTCCTGTTCCCAAGAACTGTCGTGCAAACCACAGATGCCCTAATCTCCCCTAACAAGCGCCTATAAGGGGCTTATCATCTGTCCAGAAGCGAATGAACTGTTTGGAGACTGTTTCTATTTCTGTGTTTCCTCCTATACGCACACACACGCTAAATAACACTACAAAATGACCACATGTGGCTCCTCTACAGTTTCCTATGGCCACTATCTCTTTGTTGCAGGGCCTGTGTGTTCAGACTGCTACACTCTGTGCTCTAAATTCATTACAGAGTCACTTAATCCCTGAAGCAATCACAGAGCCGTTCCCTTAGACACAGCTATATTAGTCCTACCTACAGACCTGTCTACAGTGATCACTCATGGAAGGGCTAAGCCACAGGCAGAGAGAGAGAGAGAGAGAGAGAGAGAGAGAGAGAGAGAGAGAGAGAGAGAGAGAGAGAGAGAGAGAGAGAGAGAGAGAGATTGAACACTGCAAAAAATGTCTGTCTTAATGGGACAGAATGTTTTAGTGTTGTAATGAGACTTAAAATGCACTTGTTTAACTTTAAACAGAGGTATAACCTTTTGCTTGAAAAGTGAAATGATCTTTACCACACTGGCAAATCTTGAAATGAGTAAAACTATCTCACCCCATTGGCAATCCTTTTGTCTTATTTAGCAAAAAAAAGTAAGAGAAATAAGATTCTAAAGCGTAAATATAAGATTAAAATGCTTGTTAAGACTTGGTTTAGGCAGCAAATGCCTCACCTGCTCTCCTCCCCTTCCAGAAGCTTCCTGTAGGTGGCGATCTCGATGTCGAGCGCCATCTTGACGTTGAGCAGGTCCTGGTACTCCCGCAGGTGCCTGGCCATCTCGTCCTTCATGGTGCGAATGTCGTCCTCCAGACGGGCGATGCTGTCCTGGTAGTTGGAGCCCTCCATGGCGAAGTTCTCCTCAGTCTCCCTCATCTGCCTCTCCAGGGACTCATTCTGTGGCGGGGGGGCGAGACGAGCGTTTATGTCACAGTCTGGGGGGCGGGGGGTGGGGGGGGGGGTTTATACACTGTGTGTGTCTGATGGGACGGGGGGAGAGAGCCAAATTTCTGACACTTTAGTATTAACTGCCCCCACTCTGAGTACACACACACACACACACACAAACACGTACACACACACGTACACAAACACGCACACATACACACGTACACGCGCACGCACATGCACACACGCACACGCACACACACACACGCACACACACACACAGACAGACACACACACACACACACAAACACACACACACACACACACACAAACACACACACACACACACACACACACACACACACACACACACACACACACACACCAGGGCTCGACAATAAAGAGTGCCCGCTGGCCTGGGGCCACTATGTGATTGGTTCGGACCAGTTGACTGATCTGTCACAGCATCCTGAATAAGTCTTATCCTGTTTTTATTCGCTGTAGAGTGACGACGCTGGCCATTGTAGGGGGGTCAG
>CM056390.1:4352404-4387903 GCA_029718625.1 Synaphobranchus kaupii | reverse complement strand
CTAAACATTTTACAGGGATTATAATGTGTGTGGAACCTTCAAAATCTGCAATAACGTTCATGTCCAGATTTATTAAAGTGGTGCATCTGCACGGTGAATGGGCCTATTGTCAACAGAGATTATAAATTCCAATCGAAAGATTTGGAATTTGGAAAAGAGTTTTCCACCTGAATGGCCCTCTTGGAGAAGTCCATGGGATAATTATGATTTTAAAAAAACCAAAAAAAAAAAAAAAACCTATGGAGTACCATGGGGTACAAGATTAGTAGGAGCACTTGGAATTACAGCATGAACTCCCTTATGGAAATGTAATATACTGCAGTATATTTTAAATATATTGTGAAGATAATTTTGATATGTTTACAATATACTGCAGTGTATTCTTTTTCCATAGGGGCTGATCTCCCCACAGTATAAACTTGTTTGTGTTTGGCTTCAAGCTTGTAGTGGGAACTTACTCATGGTCTCACTCTGAATCTTCTGGTCCGCTGTCCCCATTAAATCAGCAACTTGTTCTCATTCTTTTACAGTTTTTATGGTTTTTTTATGGATCATTCCTGACAAGAAAACCTGACCTGGAACCATGTCAATTTCAGTTTCACAATTTGTCTAAAGTTAGAATGTTGCATGACGATCACCGACTTGACTACAGATTGACGATTTCTTCTGGGAATAGCCTGAGATTTTTGTTGAAGAAGGATACCTAAATGATGATGTTGGTGAGCAATAGGCTTGTCGTTGTGTTTGGTCTAACTGGTTGCATATGGTGCGTGAGCCTACACCGGAGTAGTTATAAAAGTAAAAAGTAAATAAAAGTGCATCTTCAACATTGATTTTATTAAATGAGTATATTAGTATATTATTAGTATAAATAAGTATATTATGTTCACATAATTCTCAATACCATCAGATACACCCAGTTATCTTCAATTAGGCTATTAGCCATGTAGTAAAATTAGTTATATTTGCATCGCAAAATTGTGTATGTTTTATTGACATTATTTGAAATTGTGGATTCCATGTACTATTCGTTCTCTGCACTTGGAGAATATTCATGGCAAAGATCTGCACTGCACTGGTTTAGTCATTTAAACGAGCTTAAATTGCAGGTTTTGTTAGCCTTTTTTGTAGTTTATGCTAAAAGATAACATGGTAGTTAGTGGTGTATAATTTTTTTGTGAAGTGTATTTAGTGATTAAAACTGATTTTTCTAACTTGAATTTATCGTTTAATCTCCCGAACGTGATGGGGAAAAAAGAAGCTGTGTGTTTATCTGCCAATTAATTATTCGGATCGTTGGCGCACTTGTTAATTAAGGGAAATTAATGAAAACCGGTTGAGACCAATGATCAGTTTAAAGGGAAGTTTGATACCGGTATTAACAGTGTTTTAGAAGGAAGTAACACCGGTGTTAAAATAGTAACACCGTGACAAGCCTAGTGAGCAAATAAAGTCTTGGATGCTCAGTAATTATGGTTTTCTCATCTCATCTTGAATGTCCTAACTGAATTTAATTAAGGCCTGGTAGCATGATATGCAGGGGTTGACCCTTAGTTTGGCTTCTGAGAGGACGATAAACTGCACACTCATGATCTTTGCTCTAGTTGTGAAACAAGCCATTTTTGGGTTCAGGACAGCACGTGCCATTTCCCCCCCCCCCTCAACGCGACGCCATCTTCAGTGTCGATTGGTCGTCGCAATAATTTCCTGGATGCCGTTCTAATCTGTCCCAGACAGCATGGTGCAGACGGTGATGTCAGCAGCCTACGGACTAGGAGCGCAGCACTGCTGATCAGGGAAGTCTACACCAGATTGAATTGTAGCCTACATGTAGAACCGATTAAGACTTTTGCATGCTATACTTTTTGCCCAGTTTTTTAAAAATGCTCTTTGGGAGTGGTAGGTAATTTTTTGCGTGACGCCCTACATTGTACCGCTCACCTGGGAATTTCCACTAGATGTGGCCCACGTTTGCATAGGCTTGGCATTGTGTGAATGGAGTCTGCAATGCATCATGACTTGTGTGTGACAAATTGTCAAATCAGCCCTCCAAAGCATACTACTTGTCTGGACTTGTTCTCTATGGTCTGTGGTGGAGACGTAGTGTTGAGGGGTGTGAAGGTTCATGATAATGTTAAATATAGCCTAATCATTTATTTATTTATTTTTTTACTTGGAAACACCACCTTCATCTCATATGATCAGTTGTATGGTAAGTTATACTTTTAAAACTTTTTTTGTTTAATAAAACACTCTTACTATGGAATAGGTTATATGTGCCTGTTAAATTAAAAACAAAATTTTCCAAAAAGAAAATATATTTTTAAATGTATTACCCTATACTTTTAAAGATGTATGTGAAGGCACTGTGGTAGAATGAAAATTAACTACTACATTTCCACAATGGGAAAACTACTTTTAGTTAAGTTGGGCAGTTGTTCTAATGAAAATAAAATAATTTGATAAGCCAAGGCTATTTTCTTTTGATGAATGAGAGAGTACAGTTTGTTGGAAGTTTTGAGAATTAAGTATTCGTTCATGCTGTGCGTGCGCACGGATAGCGCTTTTAAATGTTACTTTGAATTTAGTTTGTCTGTAGTCTTCTGCTTGGCCATACTGCCTACATTCTGTTACCATCGGGAGTTGCTGTTGCATTTTTAGTTTTTGGGGTCACTTTGCCCACACAAAGAAGTCCACACTTGCAAACTGTGGCCTCTAAGACCTTTTTTCAATATGACAAGAATGTGCACCTACATTTTTACAGATTGTTTCAAATAATTAGGATAACTGATCAAAAAAGCAAAAATCTGCTTAGAAAATTAGTAGTTTTGTGGTCATCTTGGTTCACATCCAGGGGAGCAAGTCATGTGCAGTGGTGTTCTAATGAACCAAAACGCATCTGTGCAAGTGACAGTAACAGTCTAGGTCTTGTACTGTTTTATTGTGCTTTTTGGGCCTGAGGTTCAGACAAAATGGAGGACCTCAAAGCAGTCATCAAAAGGTTGCGGTGAAGGTTTCTGCAAAAGCAAAAAATATATTGCTCAATTTATTTTGGGCCTGTGTAGCTATGTAAGGCTCAAATCAATTTAAAAAGGTGATCTCGGACCCTAGCTTTCATTGTTTTCTCAAGTCAAGAGCGTGAACCCCATGTGGGAACAGCAAGCGCAGCATGTGAGCATACGCCTGCCTCGCTAGCACATGCAAAACCACACAGACGAGACTGCTTTTGAGGGTAATCCGAAATGAGTCTCTTTAAAGATGTCATGATGACTCTAATCTTCATTTTGATGGGACCATGGCACCCTCCAAATTAACCTTGGGGGGGGGGGGGGGCAATCCCCTTGGAGTTTTTTGGTTGATCTTTTGGGAAATTCTTTGGTCTTGAGTCCTCATATTACAGTGAAACATTAGGTCCTTCATACCCATGGTGTGTATTGGGGAGGCACTGTAGCCACACCGTAAATACTAAAATGCATTCTTTGTCACACATTAGGTTCAGGCTTGAATGAGCATCAGGGCTTACCCGTTGACCCATTCATTTTCAAACCATAGTAGAGCTGCTGTGCTGGAATGCTTCATTTGTAAAGACTGTTTGAGGGTTAGAGAGAGCGAGAGAGAGAGAGCGAGTTGGGTTTTTGTGCACTTGGCAGTATCTCTGTATTCACTTGTGGATAATTTGGGCAGTTAAAGACGTGTTTACGTCACCGTCACAAAATTGTCTGTTATTCTTCTAGTCACATGTTACCCTGAACCATTTCCTCACAGAATTTTAACGTTTCATCGGAAGCTTTTTTTTTCTTTCTACTGAGGTTAATGTAAAAAGAAAAAAGCTTCTGTTTGCTTCGAAAGTATTTCACACAAAAAGGGGGCCAGCTGTTGAACCAGAAAAGCGAAAACCTCAGGATTTTGGGTACAGCTGAATTTCTTAACCTTCCCTGTTCTTCCTCTGCAGGGAAAGAGCAAATCTTAGGAGACGGTCGGTCCATATGTTCTCCCATATGCCTGGAGGAAATTTCCGAGCCTGAAAGGTGAAGGCTCATCTTAATGTCCTGCCAAAGTTCGGACCTCTGCTTTTCCGCAAATGCGGAATAACAGATGGAATTTGAGGATTTCCCTTTGGGAACAGTGGAAGGCAATATGTTCATTTAACAACAGGTTTGGTCTCTTCCGAGGCTTTTTCATCTTGCACTGCTAAAAATGCCTCTCTGGACATATTGCATATATTCTAATGTTAGTAGATGAGGGACGTTTTCAAACATACAAAAAATAACTAAATATTGAAATTGATTTAATAATTTAAACTATGTTTAAATCTCTGCATAGCATGTTCCAGTGTAAATGATCCAATTACTTTATTAGGCTGCTATTTCTACTACCTTTTCTGTGGAGTGGGCTGTGCTTAACTAAATACTGGCGTTTGGTGCCGTTGGGCTATGGAAGGTACCATTTACACTGCGTTAGTCATGTATGATGATGCATGGGGCGCGTGTCTCACTGTATGTGAATTTCGTACAGCATTATCCCTGACTATTGGTTAGCTGACCAGCCTTTAGACGCATAAGGGACCCCTTTCAGTCATAGAATGAGTCATAGCTCCACATCAATTGAAAAAAAAAAAAAAAAAATGGTATTTATGTATGTTGCTACAGTCTTTTGTCACTTAGATTGCACTGCTGTCAGTCTAGCATGCAGCTGGCATCATTGTAATGTTACAGGCTGTCAACCGAGCACTAATGTAAGTAACCCATCTCAGAATTGCAGGTAGCTAACACTGGCTTCCTACTTATGCTCATTGTTTGAATACTTCTACTCCTCTTGATCCATTGGACTTCCTGTTGCTTTAGCTTGGTCGCTGTTGCGATGTAGGTAGCTCGTTGGCAAATTTTCTGCAGGGCAAAAAATCAAGCTACCATTGACTTGGCTAACATTAGCCAATTTCCATGAAGCCAACGGAGTAAATTCAGTTGACTGAATCTGTCCATTGTCCTTTGTGTTGATGGCTATATACAACAGTCTATTCAAAGGGAAGTAAATGCTAACTAGCTTCTCAGAAGATAATTTGAAAAAGTTGCTACAGCAGCACTTGTGGGAATGCTGGACCCAAGGCGATGCTGAGTCAGGCAGGCCTGAGTAGGCCCTGCTACAGCCAGGTTTGGAGGGAAAGGAGTGGTGTACAGTGGGGAACCAATACAAACTGAGCCCCGTGGAGATGAGGATTAAGAGCAATGCATTATGGATGATGAGCACTGACATTAACTGCCGACAGTCCTTAGGGGCTACACTGCTGTTCTGTGGCCTGACCTGTCACTTTTTTCCCCCCCACCGTCGCTGCTACTACCAGCTTTTTTTTATCTCCTGAATGACAGTGAGGAAGGAAAAGTGCGCAAGTTACTGCCAAGATAAACCCCTGTTTAATATTGTGAACTGCCCCCCCTCCCCCATGACAGTTTTTTCTTTAAAAAAAGGACAAATCACCTAAATCACAACTTGAGTTCCCCTTTAAATATTTATGGGATTTTCAATAAGATGTTGTACATTCCGAATGTTTACATTTTTAAAAACTTAACGGCTAGTCTGTGTGCTTCTCAGTTCATATCACCTCCTCATAATGGAATTTGGACATGAACAACATTTTTAAAGATTATCAGTTGAATCCCCACCATTATAAACTCTTTATTGTACTATACATAACATTATAAATAGTTACACTATTTTAACTCATTCAGGGTTATGTGGTTGACGCTTTGCTTTGGGATTAGGTTGGGGGAGTTACAGTCAAGCCGGAAAGTCTGCACACCCCTTTCACCTTCTCCACATTTTATTACGTTACAGACATATTCTACAATAGATTGAGTTCATTTTTTGTCTCAAAATTCTACACAAAAGTGATGACAGTGAAAACAGGTTTTTAGACATTTGTGCTAATTTATTAAAAATCTAAATGTAAAATATCATATGTACACAAGTGTGTCATTGATATGACACCCAAAAGTGAGCTGAGGTGCATTTTGTTTCCACTGATACTGCTTGAGATGTTTCTACAACTTAATTGGAGTCCACCTGTGATAAATTCAATTGATTGGACATGATTGGGGATTGCCAACACCTGCCTATATAAGGTCCCACAGGTCACAGTGCATGTCAGAGCAAACTCCAAGCCATGGGGTCAAAGGAATTATCTGCAGACCTCAGAAACAGGATTGTGTCAAGGCATAGATCTGGAGAAGGGTACGGAAAAATCTCTGCAGCTTTACAGGTCCCAAAGAGCACAGTGGCCACCATCATTCGTAAATGGAAGAAGTTTGGAACCACCAAGAATCTTCCTAGACCTGGCCGCCCGGCCAAACTGAGCAATCGGGGAAGACGGACCATGGCCAGGGAGGTGAGCAGGAACCCGAAGGTCACTCTGACAGAGCTCCAGAGTATCCTTGTGGAGATGGGAGAACCTTTCAGAAGATCAACCATCCAGGCAGCACTCCACCAATCAGGCCTTTATGGTAGAGTGGCCAGACGGAAGCCCCTCCTTAGTAAAAGGCACATCACAGCCCGCTTGGAGTTTGCCAAAAGGCACCTAGAGGACTCTCAAACCATGAGAATCAAGATTCTCTGGTCTGATGAAACCAAAATTGAACTTTTTGGCCTGAATACCAAGCGTCACGTCTGGAGGAAACCAGGCACCGCTCATCACCTGGCTAATACCATCCCTACAGTGAAGCATGGCGGTGGCAGCATCATGATGTGGGGATGTTTTTCAGCAGCGGGAACGGGGCAACTAGTCCTGATAGAGGGAAAGATGAATGCAGCTAAGTACACCGAGATCCTTGAAGAAAACCTGCTCCAGAGCGCTCTGGACCTCAGACTGGGGCGAAGGTTTACCTTCCAACATGACAACGACCCGAAGCACACAGCCAAGAGAACAAAGGAGTGGCTTCGGGGAAAGTCTGTGCATGTCCTTGAGTGGCCCAGCCAGAGCCCAGACCTGAATCCAATTGAACATCTGTGGAAAGAGCTGAAAATGGCTGTGTACCGACGCTCCCCATCCAACCTGACGGAGCTTGCAAGGATATGCCAAAGGAATGGGCAAAAAATGTCCAGAAACAAGTGTGCCAAGCTCATAGCTTCTTTCCCAAGACGCCTTGAAGCTGTAATCGCTGCCAAAGGTGCAGCAACCAAATATTAGGCTAAGGGTGTGTACAGATATGTAACCCCTAAATAACCTATTTTTGTCAGTAAAATAAAATTGCATATTTTCTAAAAACCTGTTTTCACTTTGTCATTATTGGCTATTGTGTGTAGATGTTTGAGGCAAAAAATGAACTCAATCTATTGTAGTATAAGTCTGTAACGTAATAAAACGTGGAGAAGGTGAAAGGGGTGTGCAGACTTTCCGGCTTGACTGCAACAGTTGAGAAGGCAGCAGCCTGACTGTCACTGCTGTGGGTTAAGGGTTGAGGAACCCGTTTCGCGGGCGCTTAAGTCGTGGCTGTGGTTTTTGCAAGTGTTTGAAGGGACTCGCTGTGAAATCGGACTTCAACCCCGCCCATCCCCACGTCTGGAGTATGGTCCCACCCCTATCCCACTCAGTCCCACCCGGACACCCCCCCCCCCACACGTTTGGTCTCTTCCAAGGCTTCACGTGTAACGGCCCTCTTGCACCACCACATGATTATTTTTGCTTCACTGCTCTCCTGATGGGGAATTTGAACGGACTGTCTCATAAAATGCACTCGACTCGCAGGCTAAACTGCACATGGGCCTTCAGTGGGAGAGCAGGCTCTGAACTACATTTAACCTCTCTTGTGATTGCAGCTGAGCCGTTGGCAGAGTTGATCATATCTCTGCAGATACCTTCAGACATTTGCTTTAAGGTATGACTGGGACACTTGCAATAGAAAGCAGTGGAAGAAACCCCTCAAAGCAAAACGGCTGCTATGTACTCTCCGCATTCGTCACTGAGCTGGTTGCAAACCGCAGGTGCGTCAAATAAGACTGTCCACACAGGCCAACAGTGCGGTGAAACCAGAGTTATCCCGAGCTCTGGTTTGCAAGGCGCGCTGGTATAATGTTTCTAACTTCCAGTGGGCCCTGAACCTCAACGCACGAGGATCTGAAAGAGACGCATCCATATTTTTGACGTGTGAAGCTATGGTCGATACTTTACTGGGCGGTCGTGTCATTGCCAGGGTTATTATATGATCGTTTTTTATGTTAAATGGTTGATTATCATGCCAACTGGCTTTCACCATGGATGCTTAGCCTTAGTGTGTGTGTGTGTGTCCGTGTGTCCGTGTGTCCGTGTGTCCGTGTCCTAGTCCTAGAATGATGCTGAAAAGATTGAACACAATGCCTGAAACACAGGCGAGGGGATTAGGACGTGAGATTTCATGCCCTTCTACAGGACATAACCATGCCCTGAACCCAGACCCCCCGGAGAGCAATGGCATTCCTTAATCTGCAGCTCCAATTTTCCAGCTCTTTAATTGGCTTAATCATCCCCTCCCTCACACGTGTAGTAGTGCAAACTGGTTGGTGGAGGACGTGGCGAGCTCCCCCTGTCTTAACTGCTTTGAGACCATGAAAGGCACTATTTAATGCGTTATAGCCTACATATCTTCTCATTAATCTCATTAATTGTTGAATGATACTTGATGTTTTTTTAAGGTAGCCGGTAGTGCTTGCATTTGGGTTCAATAGGGTAACAAGGGGACAATTACTAGGCTATATTGTATCCTGTTGGAGCGCAGATTTCCAGACTCAATCCTGGGGACCCAGAGCTAGGGCTGGGTATCGTTTGAAATTTTTCAATACCGGTCTCAATACCGATGCCAAATTGATACTTTTTTCGATACCCTTCTTTGCTGTGTGTAAAGATATTTTTCCAACAATATCCAAAAAAAATGAAGCCGAAACCTCTCAAATGCTTCAGTGTTTAATGTTGTCAACTCAAATAGCTGTGTAAAATGAAGCAAATTATGCTTTAAATCAAGAAAAAAACCAGAATTAAAACAAGAAAGAATTCCCCTCGTGGGGCTAAAGGTTTGGTACTTAACAGATAATTTTAGAACCGAAAAGTACCGAAAATTGGCACCGAATACTTTTTCGATACTCTAAATAGCAGTGGGCTCTTAATTGTCCTTACTTAGACACTTAATATCTACTGAAGGATGCCCTCGTAAGGTAATTTATTTCATGCTTATGTAGGCCACGCAGAGTAAATGTTCCACATTCACACCCAGTACAGATCGACTGCCATGTGCTGCATGCCAATTTAGTCCGTTAAGAGGCTTTGTGTTTTTGAATCAATTTTATTGTAGACCACCAGGTGAAATTATTGGGGTCCTATTTGCTGAAAGATTGACAACCTGGTCACCAAAATGAAACCGTGGAAAGTGAAGAGTTCAACGACAGCGCAAATGGCAATGAGCCAGACCTGCCTTGTGTCGGAATAAGTGAAAGTACAAAATTACGCGCGTTCAGCAAACTAACTTGATCAAAACTATTGGCTGTGACGGCTCGGCAACCCCTAGCGCTGGGTTTCAAAACCACGGTGTCGCAGTACGGTGTCAGTAAAATGTATTATAGTTAGTGTTGGCAGCTTGCTGCTCTATGCTGTGAAATGTATGACCGGTGGTCCTCTGCGTTGACATACCAACTGCAAGTCTTTAAGTAGACTACCCCATCTGCCCACACATTAAAGCTGATAAACACACAGGCTGAGGCCGTAAAAGCTAATTTATGCCTGACCCATCGTCTATGGCTTGTATTTGGTAGTAAAACTCCAGAGTCCACCTTTATTTAAATGTGGCTGTCTCCAGAGCGCATGTTTGCTTTTATCTTTGGTATAGTTAAGCTTCATGGAAAGTATGCTTGCAAGTGACGAGGTGGAAGTCCTATTTCAGTCTACTCGGATTGTCTGCCGTTACTTGTTCTCATTTTTTTTGTATAATTTTTTTTGTTGCCCGTTGGTTTGCTCTGTAAAATGTTAGCTCCTGTGACCTACTTAAGTTTTTAAATGGGTATAACAATGAGTAAAGTAAATAATGGTCGTGTTTATTCTTGGCATACAGTACAGTGCAACACAAGAAAAGCAAAAAGACCAACCACATTATTTATATTCTTGTGACTATCGTTACTTTAAAGTAGTTAAGACACGGTGCAGATGCCATACCAGCTTGTTACAGCTCCCCTCCCTCCTGTACTGAGCTGCGGTCGCTTTTTATATTTTACAACCGCATAGGCTCTGTTTTTCAAAAGACCGTAAGTCAACACCAACAGACATTTTGTTGGAAACTTGTCTGATTGTTATTGTCCCTTTTTGTTATTCACAGAAGAAAAAAAGTGAGGCCTGCATCACAAGACAGTCCGCTGCAGGATTTCTGGCTCTTAGTCTCAAATCTCATTGGCTGTTTCCTGGAGCCCCAGGGGGGTGGCGTTTTAACAGGCCTTGGTTTATGTTAATGTATTTGACTGAACACTGGCCTTGATAGGGTACTTGTTTTGAAGGTGGGGTTTCAGCTCAGTTCAATTAAAAAAATAGTTTATTTGAATTTTAACGCGGTAATTAGTCGCTATAATAATGTAAGATCCTAATTAGGGCTGGGCCGATGTACAGCATCGATAATTCTCGAATGCAATAACGTCTGACGCCACCGTGTGGTACTGCCTTTCTATTCCTCTTTTTTTCTTTAAGTATACCCAATTATCGTTGCCATATATCACCCAGCCCTAATCCTAACCATTTCCATATATCACCCAGCCCTAATCCTAACCATTTCCATATATCACCCAGCCCTAATCCTAACCATTTCCATATATCACCCAGCCCTAATCCTAACCATTTCCGTATATCACCCAGCCCTAATCCTAACCATTTCCATATATCACCCAGCCCTAATCCTAACCATTTCCATATATCACCCAGCCCTAATCCTAACCATTTCCATATATCACCCAGCTCTAATCCTAACCATTTCCATATATCACCCAGCCCTAATCCTAACCATTTCCAGATATCACCCAGCCCTAATCCTAACCATTTCCATATATCACCCAGCCCTAATCCTAACCATTTCCATATATCACCCAGCCCTAATCCTAACCATTTCCATATATCACCCTGCCCTAATCCTAACCATTTCCATATATCACCCAGCCCTAATCCTAACCATTTCCATATATCACCCAGCCCTAATCCTAACCATTTCCATATATCACACAGCCCTAATCCTAACCATTTCCATATATCACCCAGCCCTAATCCTAACCATTTCCATATATCACCCAGCCCTAATCCTAACCATTTCCATATATCACCCAGCTCTAATCCTAACCATTTCCATATATCACCCAGCTCTAATCCTAACCATTTCCATATATCACCCAGCCCTAATCCTAACCATTTCTATATATCACCCAGCCCTAATCCTAACCATTTCCATATATCACCCAGCCCTAATCCTAACCATTTCTATATATCACCCAGCCCTAATCCTAACCATTTCCATATATCACCCAGCTCTAATCCTAACCATTTCCATATATCACCCAGCCCTAATCCTAACCATTTCCATATATCACCCAGCTCTAATCCTAACCATTTCCATATATCACCCAGCTCTAATCCTAACCATTTCCATATATCACCCAGCTCTAATCCTAACCATTTCCATATATCACCCAGCCCTAATCCTAACCATTTCCATATATCACCCAGCCCTAATCCTAACCATTTCCATATATCACCCAGCTCTAATCCTAACCATTTCCATATATCACCCAGCCCTAATCCTAACCATTTCCAGATATCACCCAGCCCTAATCCTAACCATTTCCATATATCACCCAGCCCTAATCCTAACCATTTCCATATATCACCCAGCCCTAATCCTAACCATTTCCATATATCACCCAGCCCTAATCCTAACCATTTCCATATATCACCCTGCCCTAATCCTAACCATTTCCATATATCACCCAGCCCTAATCCTAACCATTTCCATATATCACCCAGCCCTAATCCTAACCATTTCCATATATCACACAGCCCTAATCCTAACCATTTCCATATATCACCCAGCCCTAATCCTAACCATTTCCATATATCACCCAGCCCTAATCCTAACCATTTCCATATATCACCCAGCTCTAATCCTAACCATTTCCATATATCACCCAGCTCTAATCCTAACCATTTCCATATATCACCCAGCCCTAATCCTAACCATTTCTATATATCACCCAGCCCTAATCCTAACCATTTCCATATATCACCCAGCCCTAATCCTAACCATTTCCATATATCACCCAGCCCTAATCCTAAACATTTCCATATATCATCCAGCTCTAATCCTAACCATTTCCATATATCACCCAGCCCTAATCCTAACCATTTCCATATATCACCCAGCTCTAATCCTAACCATTTCCATATATCACCCAGCTCTAATCCTAACCATTTCCATATATCACCCAGCTCTAATCCTAACCATTTCCATATATCACCCAGCCCTAATCCTAACCATTTCCATATATCACCCAGCCCTAATCCTAAGGATTTCCATATATCACCCAGCCCTAATCCTATCCATTTCCATATATCACCCAGCTCTAATCCTAACCATTTCCATATATCACCCAGCTCTAATCCTAACCATTTCCATATATCACCCAGCCCTAATCCTAACCATTTCCATATATCACCCAGCTCTAATCCTAACCATTTCCATATATCACCTAGCCCTAATCCTAAAAATTTCCATATATCACCCAGCCCTAATCCTAACCATTTCCATATATCACCCAGCTCTAATCCTAACCATTTCCATATATCACCCAGCTCTAATCCTAACCATTTCCATATATCACCCAGCCCTAATCCTAACCATTTCCATATATCACCCAGCCCTAATCCTAACCATTTCCATATATCACCCAGCTCTAATCCTAACCATTTCCATATATCACCCAGCCCTAATCCTAACCATTTCCATATATCACCCAGCTCTAATCCTAACCATTTCCATATATCACCCAGCCCTAATCCTAACCATTTCCATATATCACCCAGCCCTAATCCTAACCATTTCCATATATCACCCAGCCCTAATCCTAACCATTTCCATATATCACCCAGCCCTAATCCTAACCATTTCCATATATCACCCAGCCCTAATCCTAAGAATTTCCATATATCACCCAGCCCTAATCCTAACCATTTCCATATATCACCCAGCTCTAATCCTAACCATTTCCATATATCACCCAGCTCTAATCCTAACCATTTCCATATATCACCCAGCTCTAATCCTAACCATTTCCATATATCACCCAGCCCTAATCCTAACCATTTCCATATATCACCCAGCCCTAATCCTAACCATTTCCATATATCACCCAGCCCTAATCCTAACCATTTCCATATATCACCCAGCCCTAATCATAACCATTTCCATATATCACCCAGCCCTAATCCTAAGGATTTCCATATATCACCCAGCCCTAATCCTAAGGATTTCCATATATCACCCAGCCCTAATCCTAAGCATTTCCATATATCACCCAGCCCTAATCCTAACCATTTCCATATATCACCCAGCCCTAATCCTAAGGATTTCCATATATCACCCAGCCCTAATCCTAATCATTTCCATATATCACCCAGCCCTAATCCTAACCATTTCCATATATCACCCAGCCCTAATCCTAACCATTTCCATATATCAGCCAGCCCTAATCCTAACCATTTCCATATATCACCCAGCCCTAATCCTAACCATTTCCATATATCACCCAGCCCTAATCCTAACCATTTCCATATATCACCCAGCTCTAATCCTAATCATTTCCATATATCACCCAGCCCTAATCCTAACCATTTCCATATATCACCCAGCCCTAATCCTAACCATTTCCATATATCAGCCAGCCCTAATCCTAACCATTTCCATATATCACCCAGCCCTAATCCTAACCATTTCCATATATCACCCAGCCCTAATCCTAACCATTTCCATATATCACCCAGCCCTAATCCTAACCATTTCCATATATCAGCCAGCTCTAATCCTAACCATTTCCATATATCACCCAGCTCTAATCCTAACCATTTCCATATATCACCCAGCCCTAATCCTAACCATTTCCATATATCACCCAGCTCTAATCCTAACCATTTCCATATATCACCCAGCTCTAATCCTAACCATTTCCATATATCACCCAGCCCTAATCCTAACCATTTCCATATATCACCCAGCCCTAATCCTAACCATTTCCATATATCACCCAGCCCTAATCCTAACCATTTCCATATATCACCCAGCTCTAATCCTAACCATTTCCGCAAAGTGCCCGTCCATGACCGAGCGCTATTGATCACTGTGGGTGAATGACTGGAATAGCACGGCGTTTTTTAATTATTATTTGCGGCGGGTTTTTAGGTTGGGCCGTAGTCATTAATCAATCCGGTAATTGGCGGCGCAGACACCGCTCGTTGGTGAGAAGAGATTAAACTCTTGCGGACATTGTGGCACGGGTAAGGTCGGCGAGAGTGTGACTGGTGTGGCCTGGTACAAGTGAAGATGCTGAAAGAGCAGAGAGCAGGAGGAGAGAGATGGCAGAGCTCTGATATTTCCGAAACGGCCGTCGGGGGGGTGGGGGGGGAAATATTTTTCTAATGTTTTTTCGAGAGGGCCTAGCTTTCCTTCCTTTTATTGAAATGTTTTCCGTATTCGGCTCTGTCCTTGGCGGTAACGCGGCCGACCACAGCCCCGCCATTGTCTTTCCTCCAGTGCGGTGCGCTTAACTATTGTGCGTGCTGTTTTCATTGCTCTAGCCGAACAGCCCGCCGCCGCGGCTTGTTCTCTCTTTGTGTGTTCCTTATCTAGCAGCAGTCCTTGGACATTGAAAGGACTACCCTCGGGGCTTGCACTGAGTGAAAGGACTACCCTCGGGGCTTGCACTGAGTGAAAGGACTACCCTCGGGGCTTGCACTGAGTGAAAGGACTACCCTCGGGGCTTGCACTGAGTGAAAGGACTACCCTCGGGGCTTGCACTGAGTGAAAGGACTACCCTCGGGGCTTGCACTGAGTGAAAGGACTACCCTCGGGGCTTGCACTGAGTGAAAGGACTACCCCCGGGGCTTGCACTGAGTGAAAGGACTACCCCCGGGGCTTGCACTGAGTGAAAGGACTACCCCCGGGGCTTGCACTGAGTGAAAGGACTACCCCCGGGGCTTGCACTGAGTGAAAGGACTACCCTCGGGGCTTGCACTGAGTGAAAGGACTACCCCCGGGGCTTGCACTGAGTGAAAGGACTACCCCCGGGGCTTGCACTGAGTGAAAGGACTACCCTCGGGGCTTGCACTGAGTGAAAGGACTACCCCCGGGGCTTGCACTGAGTGAAAGGACTACCCCCGGGGCTTGCACTGAGTGAAAGGACTACCCTCGGGGCTTGCACTGAGTGAAAGGACTACCCCCGGGGCTTGCACTGAGTGAAAGGACTACCCCCGGGGCTTGCACTGAGTGAAAGGACTACCCTCGGGGCTTGCACTGAGTGAAAGGACTACCCTCGGGGCTTGCACTGAGTGAAAGGACTACCCTCGGGGCTTGCACTGAGTGAAAGGACTACCCCTGGGGCTTGCACTGAGTGAAAGGACTACCCCCGGGGCTTGCACTGAGTGAAAGGACTACCCCCGGGGCTTGCACTGAGTGAAAGGACTACCCCCGGGGCTTGCACTGAGTGAAACTATGGAAGGGATACCCCTCCCTCTCTTTTTTTTCTTTAGTTTTTTTTGTTGAGCTTGAGCTTTTTTAAAATTGAAGACACAAGGAGGGAAAATGAGAAAACTATGGTAATGGCGGCATGCGGTAGGCCCTCCTATGATGAAATATGGCCGATATGCCGCAGATATGGCCGCGGCGTGTGGATGATTTTACGCATGTGAAGTGAAACGGAAGGAAACGAGCGATGCGGTCCCCGTACGTTTATACGTTCGCTTCGCACGCCGGAAAAGGACGGCGTGCAATAAAAGCAGTTGTCCTGTCGATCGAGCGCTGGTGTTGTCGCCTTGCTCTCGGCAGCCCATTCCGGAGGAAGGTGACAATACTCCTGCCCGCTCACGCGCTGCAACATCGATCCAAGTCGCTTATGTGAACAATTATTGCACTATAAATAAACTGCCGGTTTAACCTCTTACCCGGGACAACTGCATCACGCCATTGATCAATTAGCTCTTTCGGACCGTAGGCCAAACATAGAGGATCGAGTCCTTGGGTGGGATTACATGGGTTTAATAAGAGTTGGAGTCGCTTTGCATGTCTCTGTTTAATGGAGCTGGAGTCTAGGCTATATTTGGGCTGTTCCTTTAGAATGCCATGGGGACCTATGTGAGTGTTGCATTATGAGCTATCAGCCAGTGTATGCTTTAAAATTCCAATGGAATAACTGCCCTCAATGTTCTTGCATTCAAACACCGCCCGCCCCCCACCCACCCATTTGGTTGTTCATATTGTTCTTTTTTATGGGTACGCTTTGTGATGTTAAGTTCAGATAGCTAAAAACATGATGGAAGTGCTGTATTGGTTGAGATAGCCAGTGTCCCTGTCCATCTCTGCCATGTCTTTGCAGTTGACAACCCTTATTTCCTCACTCTCTCTCTCTCTCTCTCTCTCTCTCTCTCTCTCACTCACTCACTCACTCGCTCACTCGCTCACTCGCTCACTCGCTCTCACTCACTTGTGGATTCTAAAAATCACCAGCCATTTACAACATTTTACCAGCCACATTACCTTTTACAATATAACACAACCTGGTTGGTGACCAGCCAAAGTGGCTGCTAGAGTACAACCTTTACCAGCCACATTCAAAATTTTATCAACAGTAATTTTTGTGTTCATTTCACACCCTGGGTAACTAATTAGTCTTGTTTGTTATCAGTCTTGGCGTACTGTTAATAATAATAATACTAATAATGGATGTCATAACGTTGGGCTTTTCACAAACCTAAAGCACTATCTTTAACCGATTAAGGGCATGTCTTAAACAGGTTTTTCACTTGCAGATAAAAGACAAAATATAAGGAGGTAAATGGGGTAAAGCCGTTGGTGACACTTGAGAGCGTTTTCAAAAAAAACCTGTCTTTTGTCAGGTGACTGTTTGGCTGAGCGCAGTGATGTGAAGCATGTTAGTAACGAGCCCAAACGGTTACTGGGGGGTTGTTATAGAAAGAGGGAGTGCGAGCTGCAGGTGGTGCTTTCTCTTTCTGCGATCCGACACAGGGGGGCGACGATTGCGTAAGGCCACTTCCTGTGTGGAGAGGAAGTGGTCCCGACCCCAGGAGAGAATGGGAGGAACAGTTAAAGACTTGGTTAGACTTCGCTAGAACAATGCGGTTTGGCTCGGTGTGTGTACATGCGTGTATGTGTGTGTATGCTTGTGGGCTATTACGTTTTACCTGAGTGATGAAGTATCGCAAAGGTGTCCTGGAACAGGAGCTAGCAGAGCTTGACTGGACCTCTGTGATCAGTGCATGTTGGGTTCAAAACTTTATAAGTGAGTCTCTTCAGAAGAAAATCGTAGTGACTAATGAAAGCTAGTGTGGGAGTTGTGCCGGGTCAGGGTTTCGTAGTCATATTTTTGGGACAGAAAGGCTTTTTCCGCTTCTCTGGGCAGTAGTTAAACTATGTGAAAATGGATCATTGATGAACCAGCTGAGAGGCCTGGTCAGGCTCTAACCTTTATACTGATTTCATGAGCCAGGCTCTGTGCCAGATAGAGGATTCGCCCAGGTTTAAGTTGGGGTTTCACATGAGACCTGGAGGCAGACTAGTGTGTGTGTGCGTGCGTGTGCGCGTGCTTTGAGCCGGTGGTCACCTAAGCCTGGGACTGGAATCCAGGTCTCACTTGTGCGCCTGCGCACAACGCACACACACACACACACACACACACACACACACACAGTGCTGGAATGGGAGCACTAAGCCCGTCCGCTCACTGGGCTGCTAGGCCTGTGGCCCAGGAGGCAGTAACTCTATATGGACGTGCGGAGTGATGTCACTCATTACTCAGCAGCAGGGCAAGGTGAGAGGTTTCGTTTCTATAACGACACAAACCGCGTTTGTGTGAATGTTGCATGTGCTTAGTACGACTTCATACTTTTTTTTGGTGTTACTTTTGAAAACATGTTCGTAGTGCCCAAACTAACCCTGCCCTGGGACTAACCCTAAACAGTGAACTTACTCTAGTGCAGTATACTGTCTGCAAACGGTGAGCTTACTCTAGTGCAGTATACTGTCTGCAAACGGTGAGCTTACTCTAGTGCAGTATACTTTATGCCAACAGTGAGCTTATTCTAGTGCAGTATACTGTATGTGTAAACATCTATGTTGAAAAAAAAAAAAAAAAAAAATATTTTTTTGAGAGAGCATGGGGGGGGGGGTGTGTTCCCTCTAGTTCAGCCACCCCCATATAGGGTTTGCATTGATCAGTTCATTGAGATGGCCATTCGTCTAAATGGATTCATGAGTTTGTAAGACAGTGAATGAGCAAATTAGCTGAGAGAATTAGCCTTCAAAATAATCATTTGTGATAAAGCCCTCCCACCCCAGCTCTCTCCGGACCCCCCTGGGTGTCACCCCCCCACCCCCAGTCCTTCAACGAGGTGGGATCCTGGCCCCGCCCTGCTGCTGGCAAAGCCCCAGTTTGGCTGTTTCCTGCCCACGGCCTACTAAGGAGCAGGAACTTCCTGTTTTAAACGGCAGGGATCTTTTAGACCCTCTCGACATTAATTACATCTTTTTTGTATTCTTATTTTTATGTACCAATTGGAAAAACCGCAACAGCATGCTATTTTTCTGTAAAGGACCTACCACATTTTGTGAAGTCAAAGTTATTCAAGTAATTGCTGTTAGCATTTTGAATGAGTCTGGCATCTGTGACGAGCCTGCCTTGAGCGGTCTTACCGCGGCTGCTGACTGCGTACTGTTCCCGGCGGTGGCGGAGATTTCATCCTCAGGAGACTGTTTGGCGCATTGTTGCACGCTCTTTTCCCGCAGCCTCGCATATAACAAAAGGAGCGCGCTGTTACAACCCTAACTACCTATCAGCCACAAGGAGCGCGCTGTTACAAGCCTAACTACCTATCAGCCACAAGGAGCGCGCTGTTACAAGCGTAACTACCTATCAGCCACAAGGAGCGCGCTGTTACAAGCCTAACTACCTATCAGCCACAAGGAGCGCGCTGTTACAAGCCTAACTACCTATCAGCCACAAGGAGCGCGCTGTTACAAGCCTAACTACCCATCAGCCACAAGGAGCGCGCTGTTACAAGCCTAACTACCTATCAGCCACAAGGAGCGCGCTGTTACAAGCCTAACTACCTATCAGCCACAAGGAGCGCGCTGTTACAAGCCTAACTACCTATCAGCCACAAGGAGCGCGCTGTTACAAGCCTAACTACCTATCAGCCACAAGGAGCGCGCTGTTACAAGCCTAACTACCTATCAGCCACAAGGAGCGCGCTGTTACAAGCCTAACTACCTATCAGCCACAAGGAGCGCGCTGTTACAAGCCTAACTACCTATCAGCCACAAGGAGCGCGCTGTTACAAGCCTAACTACCTATCAGTCACAAGGAGCGCGCTGTTACAAGCCTAACTACCTATCAGCCACAAGGAGAAGCACCTTTTCCTGGCACGTCTGAATTATCTGGGTGTAAAATGAGCCGGGCGAGGCCCGGCGTGGCGCACAGGGAGGTTTGGATGGCAGGTCTTCCATGCCACTGGTCCCTGATGGCGCCATTATATGATTTGCTTATCCCATAAAGCTGTGTGGATTTTACTGCTCTTTATAATTTGGTGACCTATTTGGTAATCGGTAAAGGTTTTTTTCTTTAAAAAAAATAAAAAAATTATAATAAAATAAAATAAAAACCAAGACTTTGACCATTAACATGACAGTCTCAATATTGCGGACAAGGCAGGAGTATGACAACGAGTGTAGCAACGAGTGTAGCAACAACACCAACAACTACAAAATAAAACCAAACAAGCATAAGAGGAATAAAACCACACACACAAGTTAGTAATATTCTAAGACCTAGTGTAAGTAATATTCTAAGTAAAAACACACCTAGTGTAAATAATATTCAAGATAATATTCTAAGTAAAAACAATCGGATAAACTAACAAAGAAAAAGACCTAAACTCGGTATGGTAGTAGTATCCGGTAAACAAAAGGGTATCTTACAGAAGTGCATGATGAATTAATTAATGGTAATTAGACATGATGCATCAATTTTAGTTTTTTTCCCCCAACATTGAAAATCTACCTCTAAATATATGCATTTCACATTACAGGACAAGACTTTTTGTTTTTTAATATGAAGTGGCCTGTAACACACTTGTCTTGCAACACAGCACCCTATAATAAGGGTGTAACACACTCATCCTGTAACACAGCACCCCTATAATAAGCGTGTAACACTCATCCTGTAACACAGCACCCCTATAATAAGCCTGTAACACACTCATCCTGTAACACAGTGTAGCGGGTGTAGCTCGGCTAGTTCGCTAGTAAGCACAGTGAGGTGCAGTAAAGCGAAGGCCTTGTAGCAGGTTACCGTGACAACACTCTCTGATGACGCAACCCTCAGGGTCAAAATAACGACGTTATCCTTAGCTATCGGCGATGTCGTCTTTAGCTGATTGGTAACGCGTTCGCTTGCGAGTGAGAGGAGCGGGGTTCAAATCTCACCTTGGACTTCTGAGTAAAAGTAAGCTTCTCTCTTTCTATACGGTTACATTGATGCCTGTTGACCCGGATCGGAATCGAATAAAAAAAAATAAAAAAGTGGTTGCTGCGGAGTTTCAAATGGAGGGGAAAGTCAAAGGGGGGTGAGTGTAGCGGGTGTAGCTCGGCTAGTTCGCTAGTAAAGCACAGTGAGGTGCAGTAAAGCGAAGGCCTTGTAGCAGGTTACCGTGACAACACTCTCTGATGACGCAACCCTCAGGGTCAAAATAACGACGTTATCCTTAGCTATCGGCGATGTCGTCTTTAGCTGATTGGTAACGCGTTCGCTTGCGAGTGAGAGGAGCGGGGTTCAAATCTCACCTTGGACTTCTGAGTAAAAGTAAGCTTCTCTCTTTCTATACGGTTACATTGATGCCTGTTGACCCGGATCGGAATCGAATAAAAAAAGTGGTTGCTGCGGAGTTTCAAATGGAGGGGAAAGTCAAAGGGGGGTGAGTGTAGCGGGTGTAGCTCGGCTAGTTCGCTAGTAAGCACAGTGAGGTGCAGTAAAGCGAAGGCCTTGTAGCAGGTTACCGTGACAACACTCTCTGATGACGCAACCCTCAGGGTCAAAATAACGACGTTATCCTTAGCTATCGGCGATGTCGTCTTTAGCTGATTGGTAACGCGTTCGCTTGCGAGTGAGAGGAGCGGGGTTCAAATCTCACCTTGGACTTCTGAGTAAAAGTGGGCTTCTCTCTTTCTATACGGTTACAACAGCACCCCTATAATAAGCCTGTAACACACTCATCCTGTAACACAACACCCCTATAATAAGCCTGTAACACACACATCCTGTAACACAGCACCCCTATCATAAGCACATAACACACTCATCCTGTAACACAGCACCCCTATCATAAGCACATAACACACTCATCCTGTAACACAGCACCCCTATAATAAGCCTGTAACACACTCATCCTGTAGCACATCCTGTAACACAACACCCCTATAATAAGCGTGTAACACACTCATCCTGTAACACAGCACCCCTATAATAAGCACATAACACACTCATCCTGTAACACAGCACCCCTATAATAAGCGCATAACACACTCATCCTGTAACACAGCACCCCTATAATAAGCCTGTAACACACACATCCTGTAACACAGCACCCCTATAATAAGCGTGTAACACACTCATCCTGTAACACAGCACCCCTATAATAAGCGCATAACACACTCATCCTGTAACACAGCACCCCTATAATAAGCGTGTAACACACATCCTGTAACACAACACCCCTATAATTAGCGTGTAACACACTCATCCTGTAACACAGCACCCCTATAATAAGCGCACAACACACTCATCCTGTAACACAGCACCCCTATAATAAGCGTGTAACACACTCATCCTGTAACACAGCACCCCTATAATAAGCGCATAACACACTCATCCTGTAACACAGCACCCCTATAATAAGCGTGTAACACACATCCTGTAACACAACATCCCTATAATTAGCGTGTAACACACTCATCCTGTAACACAGCACCCCTATAATAAGCGCACAACACACTCATCCTGTAACACAGCACCCCTATAATAAGCGTGTAACACACTCATCCTGTAACACAGCACCCCTATAATAAGCGTGTAACACTCATCCTGTAACACAGCACCCCTATAATAAGCCTGTAACACACTCATCCTGTAACACAGCACCCCTATAATAAGCCTGTAACACACTCATCCTGTAACACAACACCCCTATAATAAGCCTGTAACACACACATCCTGTAACACAGCACCCCTATCATAAGCACATAACACACTCATCCTGTAACACAGCACCCCTATCATAAGCCTGTAACACACTCATCCTGTAACACAGCACCCCTATAATAAGCCTGTAACACACTCATCCTGTAACACAACACCCCTATAATAAGCCTGTAACACACACATCCTGTAACACAGCACCCCTATCATAAGCACATAACACACTCATCCTGTAACACAGCACCCCTATCATAAGCACATAACACACTCATCCTGTAACACCACACGGCTCCCAGGCAGCCAGCGTCGACGCAAATGCTGAAGTATTTATTTTCTGTGAGAGTGTGGCTGGATGACTAACGCTGCATGAAAATGGGAGGGTGTGGAGGCGTCGCTGCAGCCTCCCTGTGGCCCCCGCCGGCTTACCCTCCTCAGAGGAAGGACCCCGCTCCTCAACACTACGGTGGGACCAGAGGGGATTCAGGGTTTTCGGAATAACTAACAGCTGAGTAATCTGTGACGTTGTTGAGGAATCGAGCTCTGCCAGTAAAAATGGTCTCTGGTCCTGTGTGTAAGACCTTTCAGACTTTTTGCTTCAGAACGCCTCCATAGTTCTCGTCCTGGAACTCAGGGTGGTGACTCTCACTGTTGCATTGCACTGAGGGCATTTTCTTTCCAAAACCTTTTTTCAAAAAATTGTACTCCCGGTGAATAAAGGTTTTCACAAGTTTTCCCCTAGTGACCTAAGGCCTAAAGTTGCCCACTTCGACACATTCCACATGACTAGCTAGCGAACCGACTATCGGAGAGGAATACTGCTTGACAGACTGCCTTGTTAGCCAATACTGCTGTTGCAGGATGCATTTCCCTAGCTAGCATACAATGCTATGTCTTATAACCTGATGTTGGCATGTAAACTGCTAGTTTTACCATGGTAAACCTGCAGCCTTGAGTTCCCGCCATGTCTTTGTATAGTGTAGCTGGCTGTGTGTCTGCCAACAGAGCTCGATCCACAGCAAACATTTCTCTATTTGTTTTTGGTCTGGGAACTAGATGACCCCATGATTCCTTCCAGGATACCTGCTATCTGAATGACAGGTTCCCGGTTACATGCGTTTTTCTATTTAAATTTTTTTACACGCGTCGAGCCACAATTTGACTGAACTGTCTTTGCAACAGCGTTGAAACCAGAATTCCTACAGTGATTTATTTAGCAAAAAAAAGTTAAAGAAACTTTGAATGGTCCAGTGGCATCATCATAGATTGGTCAATTCCTCTTCAGTCACATAGGTACATTTTTTGTGTTGCATAAATGCACTGTCTAGTTGATGCACATTTAGAAACGCACGCATGCACGCAGGGATGGCCTGAATGAGAGAATAGCTGTGTGTGTGTGTGTGTGTGTGTGTGTGTGTGTGTGTGTGTGTGTGTGTGTGTGTGTGTGTGTGTGTGTGTGTGTGTGTGTGTGTGTGTGTGTGTGTGTGTGTGTGTGTGTGTGTGTGTGTGTGTGTGTGTGTGTGTGTGTGTGTGTGTGTGTGTGTGTGTGTGTGTGTGTGTGTGTGTGTCTGCGCCTGCTTGGCCTGCTAGTAAAGTGACTGGGAATGGTAAGAGTGCTGGATCAGGCTCATTGCTGGCACAGACTCAGTACATACCAGGAGCTCAGCTGGGAGCCCATCCATGGGTACAGTTTTAGCCTCGGTCCTGCGTCCCTACAAGTCTGCCTGGAGACACATCACTCACACACTCACACACTCACACACTCCCATCCCCCCATAACCTGGAACTGGACTGCAAATGGAGGAGGCGCGCGCGCATGCGCACACATTACACACATGCATACACACACACACACACATATTACACATACACACGCACACATTACACACATACACACGCTCACACATACACATGCACATTACACACATACAGACACATTACACGTGCCCACATATTACTCATGCGCACACACAAACTGAAATTACAAACGCAATGTAAAGCACACAAACGCATACACACACCCGTTACACACATGCACAAATACACACACACACACACACACACACACACACACACACACACACACACACACACACACAAACTCACTTTACACAAGCACCCATTCTGTCTCTCCCATACATAGACAGGCACACACACACACACACACATACATTCACACATGTACACAACATGCATGCACACACATGCAAAGAAAGAAAGGGAGAGACACAAATAATTTATGCATACACTAACAGACACAGCGCACACACGTACATGGTCTCATTAACACTGAATATTGGCTCATAAATCATCAAAGAAATGAAAAATGCATGCTGTCATAACCGATTCCCCGTTCATGAATATTATTTTGTCAGGTTTTTTTCCCTAGAACTGGAATGGAGTTTTTTTTATTTTTTTATTATTATTATTTGCTTTGTTGATAACCAGAACTTACTATAACAAACGCCAAGGCCACATGGTACCAGGGCTATTCCTGACATTTCCATCTATTCTGCCTGAAGTTAACTGGCTAGATTTGACTGATAAGGCATTTAAAAAAAAAAATAATAATATTTTTAATTGGTTTCTGATTGACCCTGTTCATTCTGCAATTCTACGCCTTCTTGAGCTGGTCTGTATTACCGTGGTCAGGAAGGAATTTCCTTGACAATTAAGAAATGCTTAGAGTTCATGTTAATTTGTGAGATTTCTTGATGGGAAGGTGAATATTAGTTTGTTGTTAACCATTTTGTTATCCACATTCAGTGACGCACTTACCTCTCTCTCACTGTCTCGGATTTGTAGACTGACACACACACACACACACACACTCGGATATGATTATCTTGAGTCTTTTTTTCCTAGTCAGAGAGGTAGCTGTAAGCCACAGATTGCTTCGCTTTGACCCCGCTCTGACCCCACTGTGTTCTCGCTGACCTCAGTATGACGTCAGTTTGCCATTGTGACATCATAGTACCCTTGTTGCCGTCAGACTGGCCCTGGGCCTGTTTGCTTTTCTTAGCGCACGCGGTCTTGTTGGTCTTCTGGTTTGCGGACCTCGTTCGTGCTCGATGATGAATTTGTTCTCGCTCCTGACGTGCTCTCCCTTTTTCTTTCTCTCTTTCCCAGGTCTAGGACCCCCGACCGATGGAGAAAGTGGGCAAGATGTGGAGCGACCTGAAGAGCCGCTGTCAGACTCTGTTCCACTCGGAGGGCGCCGGGCGCGGTGACGGCGGGCCGGAGGTCAGCGACGTGCGCTGCGCGGTGGACCCGGGCCGGGGGTGTCGCCTGGGCGAGCCCCTGAGCTCCAGGGCCGCCAGCCCCGCCCGCAGCCTCTCGCCCCTCTCCCTGATGGCCGACGCCCCGCAGGCCTCGGGGAGGCGCGGCCACAACTGCGTCACGGACATCCCGCAGATCGTGGAGATCACGATCGACAAGGACGCCGAGGACCCCCGGGGGCCCGGGGCGGCCCCGCTGGCCCGGCGAGACTCGTACTCCCGCCACGCGCCCTGGGGGGGGAAGAAGAAGCACTCGTGCTCCACCAAGACGCAGAGCTCCCTGGAGACGGACAGGCGGGCGGGCCGGGCGCGCGGGGCCCTCCCCCGGAGGGAGCGGCGCTACGATGCGGACCCCTGCCCCGGGCGCTCGCTCCGCCAGCGCATCCACGACACTGTGGGGCTGTGCCTGCCGCTCAGGCCACGCCCCCGCCCCTCCAAGGCCCTCTTCACCTCCAAGCGCAAGATCCACCTGACCGAGCTGATGCTGGAGACCTGCCCGTTCCCGCCCGGCTCGGACCTCGCCCACAAGTGGCACCTGATCAAACAGCACACGGCTCCCGTCAGTCCGCAGTCCTCCGGCACGCTGCTGGACGCCTTCGACCCCGCCCGGCCCTCCCCAGAGGACGAGGAGGAGCGGCTGCGCGAGAGGCGGCGGCTGAGCATCGAGGAGGGCGTGGACCCGCCGCCCAACGCCCAGATCCACACCTTCGAGGCCACGGCGCAGGTCACCTCCCTGTACAAACTGGGACCAAAGATGGCCCCCGTGATGGGCGAGGGGTCCGGGGAGGGGAAGGGCGGGTGCGGCCAGGGCGGCGCGGTCGCTGCGGGGGCGGTCGCCCTGGCGACGGCGGTGGTGGTGGCGGCCGCGGCGCCTCAGCCCGTGGACTGCGACTCGGAGGAGGACTCCACCACCCTCTGCCTGCAGTCGCGGCGGCCCAAACAGAGGCACACGTCCGGGGACGGCCACCCCGGCCGCCAGGGCCCCTGGAAGGTCCACACGCAGATCGACTACATCCACTGCCTGGTGCCGGACCTGCTGCAGATCACCGGGCTGCCCTGCTACTGGGGCGTGATGGACCGCTACGAAGCCGAGGCGCTGCTCGAGGGCCGGCCCGAGGGCACCTTCCTGCTGCGCGACTCGGCCCAGGAGGACTACCTCTTCTCCGTCAGCTTCCGCCGCTACAACCGCTCGCTGCACGCGCGCATCGAGCGGTGGAACCACAACTTCAGCTTCGACGCGCACGACCCCTGCGTGTTCCACGCCTCCACCGTCACGGGCCTGCTGGAGCACTACAAGGACCCCAGCTCCTGCATGTTCTTCGAGCCGCTGCTGACCGCGCCCCTCCACCGCACCTTCCCCTTCAGCCTGCAGCACCTGGCCCGAGCCGCCATCTGCCGCTGCACCACCTACGACGGCATCGGGGGGCTCCCCCTGCCCTCCGCCCTGCAGGACTTCCTCAAAGAGTATCACTACAAGCAGAAAGTGCCGCGTGCGCTGGCTGGAGAGAGAGCCCCTAAAGATCAAATAGAGACAGGTTGGGGGGGAGGGGTTGTGGGCGGGGTGTCGATCGCTCAATCTGCTGGCGGTCAGGAGGACTACAAAGCAAAGACAAAACTCAGAAGTGTCCATACCTGTTCATCACCTGCAGACTGCTCTGTATGGGCATTTATTTTTGGGGGGGAGGGTAAGGGGTGTCTGGTGGACAAGAGAGGGGTGTTGGGGGTGGAGCTGTGGGGAATTCTTTGCGGGAGGGCTGGGGGGGGGGGGGGGGGGGGTGGGATTTGGGGTCGGGTGGGGAGGGTAAAAAAACTAGACATACGTTATAATCTCTTATCATTTAGTTATTACTTACATCACAAGGAATACATATAAGCATATATACAGTATAAGCTCTCTGGCAAGCACACGTTTCTTCTGTGTCGAGCTGGTTTTAAAAGCAGATCGTCGACCTGGGCTCCGTCTCTCATAGCTTCTGCCTGCCTGATTCCCAGCATGCTTCTCTTCAGTGCTTGGGCTCCAGAAATAATAATAATACAGACATACACTTTTATTTTCAATTCCGTTTTTTTTCCCCCCCTAAATTGTACAGTTTGGTTGTTATTCATCCTTTCTTTTCTGTACCCACTCTTTGATAAAGCAACTATGAGGCTCCACGCGGTTTCATAAATTAATTTTAAGGTTTTTGTTTTTTAAACATTGAGACAATGTCGAGTACTCTTAGGAGGCAAACGGGGTATTTATAGACTCTTAGCATTTGTGTGCTTATTTTTCCCATCCCTGGGTTATGGCCGTTTTCGAACCCATGCCAAGCGCTGGTTCTGCCGGCCGGCGGACAAATAGACCACGGTGTGGAAACAGCATGGTGTCTCATTTGGAGTCGAGGCACGGCACGGACTGTTCCCCTAAAGCCGAGGGTTTCGGCGCAGGAGGGGTGGAAACCCCTGCCGCAGAACCAGCGCTTGGCAGCTGAAATCCTTGTGAAGCACAGTAATGCCCACTGTTGGCTACATGGCTCTGCTATTTCCTGCTTCCTGCCATTTCCAGGAGGTAAAGCTGACACACGCTTGGTCAAAATGCTCAACATTTTTCAGCATGTCTTGCCTGATTTTTTAAAACTCATTAGCATGCAACTGATCTATTTTTTTCATACCTACCACTGAACAAACGGGAGAGTTGGGCTCATATATATATATATATATATATATATATATATATATATATATATATATATATACACACCGATCAACCACAGCATTAAAACCACTGACAGGTGAAGTGAATAACATTGATTATCTTGTTGTTAATTTGGTTCTGTACTCTAGCACTTTGAGTTTGAAAGGATACAATGACAATGTGGTTGACGTGCAGACTGTCAGCTTTAATTTGAGGGTATTTTAATCCATATCGGATGAACCGTTCAGGAAATTATAGAACCTTTTGTACATAGTCCCCCCCCCATTTTTGGGCATCAAAAATATTGGACAGTTTAACATAATGTAGAATAAAGTAATCATTTTCAATATTTGGTCGCATATACTTTGCATGCCATGACTTCTGTGACCCAACAACATCAAGACTCTTGATATCTTATTTTCAGGTACTCTTACAAGCGATACTATAACGTCTCTGCATTTGAATGGATCTATGGGAACTTGGCGGTGGGACTAGATTTAGCTGTAAATTATGCTGGAACAGTATGGAATACATGGTTGGTAAAATGGCTGTAAGTCATCAAGGGTCTGAGGTATCAAACGAGCCTCAAAACATACTCTGCTGCCACATATGCAGTACATATGGATGGATCACTTTAAGGGTTGTTTCTCCTGACAGATTTCCTATTGAACTCTATGGAAAAATAAGTCAGGAGAAAAAAACCCTTCAAGTTATCCATCCATATCTACTGTATTTCTGGCAGCAGAGTGATGGTTTAAGGCTTGTTTGATACATAAGACCCTTGACGACTTAGAGCCATTTAGCCAACCATGTGTTCCATACTGTTCCAGTGTAATTTACAGCTAAATCTAGTCCCACACCCCAATTCCCATAGAGGTCCATTCAAATGCAGAGAGGTTATAGTATCACTTGTAGGAGTACCAGAAAATAAGATATCAAGAGTCTTTTGATATTGTTGGGTCACAGACATCAGTAAGTCATGGCATGCAAAGTTTATGCGACCAAATATTAAAAAGGATTACTTTATTCTACATTGTTAAACTGTCCAATATTTTTTGATGCCCAAAAATGGGGGGACTGTACAAAAGGTTCTATAATTTATAAACGGTTCATCCGGTATGGATGAAAATACCCTCATATTAAAGCTGACAGTCTGCACTTCAACCTCAGTGTCATTGCATCCTTTCAAACTCAAAGTGCTAGAGTACAGAACCAAAATAACAACGAGATAATCAATGTTATTCACTTCACCTGTCAGTGGTTTTAATGTTGTGGCTGATTGGTGTGTATATATATGTGTAATTTTTATTTCTTTTAAGCTGTCTGGAGTGCTGACTAAAGGCAACTTACAGCCTTCCAGACAGGGACCACCATCACTAGGCCAACACACGCGCACACACGCACACACACACGCATATAGGCATACATATATGCATGCATTCATATGTACATGGTGAGGACACACAGTTTCTAAACCACAGCGCACTAGAGGGACAACCTGTGTGTCAGCTTTACATCTTAGTCTGATTCCCGGATCCCTGGCTCTTGGTCGATGCACCAATGCTAAGACAGACTGACTGTGTTGCACTAAGTCCTCCGCTTGTACTGAGCTGTAGGTAATCTACATAATATACCAGAATCTGGAAGACAGGACTCCTTTAACTTGGTTATAAACTAAAAGGAAAGAAGGCAAAAACCTCTGCTTTATGCGTTTAAAAAAAAAAAAAAAAAAAAATGCATTACTATAGTAATGACTGTATATCTGTCATTATAGGAAAATCATTAATGTCAAGATCATATCCCCGTAAAGAATGTTGTCATGCCTTCCATCATCACCTTATCGTCCTTCATGCGGGACATGATTCTTTTTCTCCCCCCCCCCCCCCCCCAAAATATCCTTTTTTGTCAAAAGCACCTTGTCCAGAAAAATGTTTATTTTTTTTATCGAGTTGTCTCTTTCTCTGTCCATGCGTACAGCTTGCAGTTTCTTGGAAAGAGGGCCGTTTTCCTCGCTTCCTGTTTGGCTTCGGGAAGCGGGCTCGAATGGTATGCAGCGAAATGGAGCGCCGTAGTTGCTTTAAAAAAAATACTTCGGAGCACAGTTGCTCTCACAGTAAGAACTGTCTTGCCAAATTATATCCAACTTGTGTTCAACACTAACACTGTCCATAATCCAGCATAACGTATGTTGTATCAGGAAAAAGAACCGGCAGAAAACAATGTGCCTTGATAATTGATTTTACTTTACTTCCTCTGGTGCAAAAAGTACGAGTATTGTCTTATGGGTTACATAAGGCGCTATGTCCATAACACGGTGCAGAAAAGTGTCATGATCTAACACATTCTATAGTACCTTAAAGAAGAGGAAAGGAATGCAGATATTTTTTTAAGAAAGAGAATATTTAAGTACACAGCTCACTCTTTAAGGTTTATGGTGCACATATTTTTTGTGGCTGTCGGCGAGGAAGTTGCCGCGGTGCTATTTTCGGTGGGTCTCTCAGAAGTCAAAATCCCCCTTGGGCTAGTCAAACTGATCCCTTAGGTTTTCACAACTTATCTCTCTCAAACACACACACACACACACACACACACACACACACACACACACACACACACACACACACACACACACACACACACAAAGCTCCTTCCAACGGAGCCTTCTGTGGAGCAGCTACAGGAAAACGATAGCTTTGGTCCTGAGGTGCGTGGGGGTTGCTGGCTCCCAGGTTTGCAACCCTTTGAGAATTTGATCCCTGTTGTTCAGCCCTGCCCTGACAACTCTTTCCATTTTTTTTCTTCCTTTAGAAGCAATTTGTGTGATTTCAGATTAGGTCAGTCGCATTCAAATGACTTTGAGAAAACGCGTTACAAGGAAATCTTTTGATATTTGGAACGTCTGTACTGTACATACAAAGGGTTTGGGGGGGGGGGTGTATTTGACGGCAGGTGATAACTGATTATGTGGGTGGGGTTTTAGCGCCTTCATAATCTCTTTTTCCTCTCTGTATCTGTTCAGTTAAATAGTTTTAGGTTCTGTTTTCAGCGGGAAAATGGTGACGGCTTAAAAAAAGGAAAGTGTTGCTTGCAGTATCTAATACTAAGATATTGGATTTTCTGCTCTAATACATCGCAGCAATTGGAGAAGCGGACGGGTGGATTATAGAGACATTTTTTTGGTCCAAGGGGTCGAGCGGAGGGAACTTCCTCTGCGATGTCCTGTGATGTTCGCTCCCCTTGTCCTGGTCTCGGACGCGACGGGCTCGAGGCGAGCATGTGAAAACTCACTTGTGCACTAATAAAATGAAACTTGAATAGCACGGGGCAACTTAAGAAGGTAGAAACATGAATATACATCCCCACTTTTTTCCTAAGATATAGGCCTAGTTAATAATTATAGTACTTTTGATCGCTAATCGTGTCGAATGCAGGACTGACTATAGACGTTATTGGAGTCTTGTTTTAGATGGTTTTGTGGGGATCCGTTCCTGGGTCTCCAGTCACAGGTCAAAGGTCAGGCCAATGTCAGCAGGGCATTCTGTTTTTTTTTTGTTTTTTTTCTCTCTGCCGGATTGAGTTGCTATCCGTGTTCCGGTCGTGGGAGGAATAAAACTGAATGGGGTGCAATGTAACGTGTGTGCGTGCGTGCGTGCGTGCGCGCGCGCGTGCCTGTATGTGTATGTTATGTGAATTCAAGTGACCAAAGCCTGTGTTTAAGAAAGCTGTCTCACGCAACGATGCGAGCCCGTTTAGAGGGACAACGTCCTCTTCCTAGTACCTCCGTCTATCGGCTCGTCGCCCATAAGCTATCCAGGGAGTCGAGTCGTATTCGGTTTTTTATGTGTGTGTGTGTGGTGTGTGTGTGTTTTAAACGGTAATATTTTGATATTTTATCGATCATTTCAGCGGCAGCCTTTCAGAGCTCCGCCCCTCCGAGGGTGCGGCGACGCGGGTCCGGCGATTGGCTCTGCGTGCAGCCGGCTGGCCCAACGGGTGCAGAGAAGTGCCTCTTTCGCATCCCGAGATCCCGCCCCCTCTCGTGACAAGTCATCCTCCGCCAGTCCCCTTCCGAACGTTAACCGCCCACCTCCCGGCGTCTCGGCTGCTGGCCGTTTCCGTGGCGCGCCTTTTCATACCCATTCAGCTGTTGTGCAGTAAAAAGACGTGCTGCGATTAGCGTTGTTTTTTTGGGCAGAGGGATGGGCCGGGAGGACGGTCGGCTGCGTCGCTCATTTGCCTCACTCGGTCTCCCCGAGAATAAGAGGAAACGGGGCTCCCCTCGGACCCGGGTCAGAGGAAACGGGGCTCCCCTCGGACCCGGGTCAGGACTCCTACACGGACTGTTGTCTGTGCTACGGTTCGGTTCAGTCTGGAAATTCGGTACGGTCGGTAAACCTCTGTCTGCACGGCTCAAGTTCCCAAACCCATATGACGGCTCTGAAACGCCTCTCGAAAGCATTTTCCCTGCTCTCCATTTTGAGAACTGTGGAAATGTAGTGCGTTTGATGTAACGGCGGGTGAGGTGCAGTGACGTTTAACACTGCAGTGTGCTCTGTAGAGGCTGTGTGCTTGTACCGATGCACACCTGTACCGACCTTCATCCACATCACACTCGCTCTCTGGTCTCACTCGTGGATGGACAGCCATTGAGTTCTGTTCCAAACACTCACACGCACGCACGCCTAAACACAGGGGGCCGTTTGCTTAGCGTGTTGGTCCCGCCTTTGGGTTCGAGGCAGAGGCGTTGCCGCCTCCAGCTCCCCGCTTCCCAAATCCCCTTGCCGGCCGGTAATCAGACGGCTAAATTTAGCCGCCCACTAAAAGGGCCTGCTCTGTTTGGGTTTTTTTTTTTTTTAACGTGCGATGTCTGCTGGTACAGTCTGGGCACACAGAGAAACCTCTCTCTCTCGCTCTCTCTCTGTCTCGCTCTCCTGTTCTCGCTCACTTTCTCTCTCTTACTCTCACCCTCTCTCTCTCTCTCTCTGTCTCTGACTTCCTCAGCATCCTGTTGATTTATTCGATAAGTCCAGTTTACAGAAAAGGTAATTGTATGGTATTTGCGAGTCCTCTCTGTCCACATAGCCGTTTGGTTGTGGGTAAAGGGGAGCAGGGATGCACAAAAAGCCAGAACTGTGCTGCTCGCTGTTTTAATGTAACATCTGATTTCCAAAACGTGCTATTGAGAACAGCACATTGGGGAAATATGTGCACACGTGCATGGGTGGGGGAGGGCGGGTGGGGATGTTGTATAAAATTTAATTGATGGCACTTTAATTGTGTTTTTAGGCGGGGGGGGGGGGGGGAGGGGGTCATGCCATTGGTCCTGGAGAATTTCAGCTTTTCCCTTCTTTATTAGTGGAGGTATAGCGTGCAAGCAAGTACCCATCATGCCTCAGTTCTCAGACCGGCAGGTGGGAGTGCTAGCTGTGCTCGTTATGAGGTTTGCACAAACACCTGTGCTGAGGCAGGGGGGTGCACGTTGGGGGTCGGGGTAGGGGGGGGGGGTGCATGCATTCGCTCTTACGACACCTGTGACCAGCATCTCAAACACACTCAAACTTCCTCACGCACACACACACACACACTCATCCAGCCGCAGTTTCCCTGCTGTCTCAAACTTTTTCCAACGTAAAGGAGGGGGAAAAAAAGACGGGAAAAAAATTTCTTTATTCCAGGTATGCGATCCGGGAAGTTCTCGGCCCAGTTTAAAAGGAGCGGCGGCTTTTGACGTCATTCGGTTGGTGGAGTGCGTCGAGCGGATAAACTGAAGGGCGGAGCCCGAGGGGGGTGAGCAGGGGGGCGGAGAGCCCCTGATGGGGTTAGAACTTGGCCTCAGTACGGGCGTCACACAGCCGCCTGGAACCAGGGCTGCCCAAACTCTCCGCCAACACTACCTTCCAGCTGCGGCTGAACCTGGGGCATTTCCTTTAAAAGTGTAATCATTTCATTGATAGTTTCTGTATTTTTAATTATTATTATTTTTTATTTAGCCGATGACCTGTTCTCACCTTTATCTATAGTTATTAGGGGAAAAGCACGTAACTAGAACATTAGCCTCCAGTGTTTCCCTCTCATACCCTTTGGCTGGCACTCTGGCCTCCTGGCTGTGGAGTTTGGTTCTCCCTGGTACGGACTGTTGACCCACACAACTTGGAAATGCATTTCTGTTCAGTATGTTTAAATATGCTTATTTAGGAGGGTGTAATATGCAAACAGAGGGGGAAAAAAAAAAATGTGTAAAGAAAAAGTTTTTTTTGTTTTTCTTCAATTTTTATTTTGTTACTTTAAAAGAAAAAAGAAAAAAAAGAAAAAAGATTCTTCTCCCTGATATGCAATAGAGTGTAACGTAACCACGGTTGCGATCCTCTGTCACTTTAAATGCTGTATGTGCACAATTGTGGATGCGGGCGCCGTGGCAACAGGACTTGACAATGATGGGAACTAATGCACCGGTGTAAAGCCCAAGCTTCCCGAGCGTCTCGTTTGTTTGGATCGTCGGGGACGAGCCCCTCGAACCCGAGGCTTCGCTCCCACAGGCGCAGGGGCTCGCACGACTCAAATTAATTTCGCTCTCTTTCTCCTGCATTTTCTTTTTCTATCCCCCTCCCCTTTCCCTTTCTTTTTTTTTTTTAACTCTTTATTTTTTAAACACTGCCGCTAGTTTGGAAGGATTTAGAAAGTATTACTTTTTCAAAAGTATGATTTGATAATCATGTGCACAGCTCTTTTGGTGCCCATCTGTGCATCTACCCCACTTCTCTGCTAGTTACTTAAGTTGATATACTTTTTTTGTTGTTGTTGTTGCAGTATAATATCTTTATTTTTTTTTTTCATTAGCAGAACCATATGATGCGACACACTTTGTGTTCATGTGTAGCTGTCACTCTCGGTGCTTGGCTAATGCTTCATTGTCTTAATATTCCAAATAAAACCATTGTAAGTGTAATCCTCTCGGATCCGTGAGTCATTTTCCCGGGATTTGCCGGACGGTCCCGTCCGCGCAGCATGAAAGGGGGATTACGGAATGGGGAC
>CM056390.1:4296530-4351904 GCA_029718625.1 Synaphobranchus kaupii | reverse complement strand
ATATTCGCTGAGTTTTTGTCTTGCCTTGCTATTTCGGCAGACAAGGTTGTGATTGTTGGTGATTTTAACATACATGTGGATAAACCGGGTGATCCCTAGGAACAGCCTTTGCCTCTATTATTGACTCTGTTGGGTTCAAACAAAATGTCTGTGGACCCACTCATTACCATAGCCATACCCTAGACTTAGTGTTATCCTATGGTATCAATGTTATTAATTTTACTATTTGCACCCCATAACCCGGTATTATCTGATCATTTCCTTATTACTTTTGAAATCGAGGCAACGACCACTTCTATATCAGAGCCAAGACACTATTACAGCCGGTCGTTAAACTCTGACGTCATTCAAAGTTTATAGATATGCTTCCGGAATCATTCCTTTCAAACAAAGGAAATACCACTGAAGTATCGCTGGACGAACTGACTAACCAGTTAAGTTTTACTCTCAGAAGCACCCTTGATATGGTTGCCCCTCTAAAAAGAAAGTTTTGTCGGAAAAACCGTACTCCCTGGTACAATGACACTACCCGTGCCCTGAAACAGTCCACAAGAAAACTGGAGCGAAAATGGCGGTCATCTAAACTAGAAGTATTTCGTCTTGCATGGAAGATTAGCCTCCTCCAGTACAAGCAAGCTCTTGTATCAGCTAGATCTGCCTTTTCTCTAAATTAATTGAACAAAACAAATGCAACCCAAAATTATTGTTTAGCACTGTGGACAATTTGACTAAAAAAACCATCATCAGAATTTCATCCTACCCTAGCGTTTACAGCAGTAATGATTTCATGAATTTTTTCAATCAAAAGATTGAAGCTATTAGAGACCAGATCTCCAAATTGCCTCCTCCTCTAGGCATCACTCCTCCCATAATCAATGAACAGCCCAGATCCTGGTCAACACAGGAAGATGTATCAACAGTGGCACTAAACTGTTTTAAGCAATTGACATGGAGGAGCTGTCTAAACTGGTTATGTCCTCAAAACCGACTACCTGCCTACTCGACCCAATCCCTACAAAATTAGTTAAAGAACTTTTCCCCATACTAGGCCAGCATATGTTAAAAATTACTTAACACATCCTTAGTAACAGGATATGTACCAGAGCCACTAAAAATGGCGGTTATTAAGCCATTACTAAAGAAACCAATCTGTTGACAAACTGGAAAACTGGAAAACTATAGACCCATTTCAAATCTTCCATTTCTATCAAAAATATTAGAGAAAGCTGTTGCTAAGCAACTTGGTGCATACCTTAGCTCAAACCATATCCATGAAATGTTCCAGTCAGGATTTAGACCCTACCATAGCACTGAAACGGCACTTGTTAAAGTTATTAATGATTTACTATTATCAGCTGACCAAAACTCTGTGTCTGTTCTTGTACTTCTTGACCTAAGTGCAGCTTTTGATACAATAGATCATGAGATTCTACTGAACAGACTCCAGGGCTGTGTTGGACTAAATGGTCAAGCTCTTGCATGGTTCAGATCATACTTATACAATAGGAAGCAGTTTGTTAAAATAAATGAAGTATCATCCAGTTACTCAGTAATGAAATATGGTATTCCACTAGGATCAGTGCTAGGCCCAGTACTCTTTTCATTATATATGCTACCCCTTGGTGATATTATTCGGGCACATGGGGTAGATTTTCACTGCTATGCGGACGATACGCAGATATACATTTCCATGAAACCCGGCGAGGCACTACCACTTTCTCGGTTAGAGGCTTGTATTGCAGATATTAAAGCTTGGATGCTTTCCAATTTCCTGCTCCTAAACTCAGAAAAGACCGAAATGCTGGTTTTAGGTCCAAAAAAACAAAGGGAGAAACTGGGTACATCTACTTTAAATTTCGATGGTTGTTTAGTTGTTCCAAACTCAGCTGTGAAAGACCTAGGTGTTACTATAGACCCAGATCTAACCTTTAGCGCGCACATAAAAAACATATCTAGAGTAGCTTTCTTTCAGTTAAGAAACATAGCTAAAATAAGGCACTTCTATCAATAGGGGACGCAGAGAAACTGATCCATGCTTTTGTTACGTCTAGGCTAGATTACTGTAATGCCCTGCTATCTGGCTGCCCTAAGTCCTTGCTAAATAATCTCCAGCTTGTGGAGAATGCAGCCGCTCGCATTTTAACTAGAACTAAGAAATATTAGCATATTACCCCAGTACTAGCATCGCTTCATTGGCTACCAATTAAGTTTAGGATAGACTTTAAGGTTTTGCTTCTGACCTTTAAAGCCTTAAATGGACTTGCGCCAGTGTATATATGTAATCTGCTTTTACCATATAAGCCAAAAAGATCACTCCGTTCCCAAGATGCAGGCTACCTAGTAGTCCCAAGAATATCTAAAAACTTGACGGGTGGTAGAACTTTCTCCTACAGAGCGCCACTACTGTGGAACACCCTGCCAAAATGTATAAGGGAATCAGACACTGTCTCAATATTTAAGTCTAGATTAAAAACGCACCTCTATGATCAGGCTTATAATGAGCTATAGTCTGGAGACAGGACCAGAGAAGCATTTAGCCATAGAGTAATGTTGGGTGGCATCCTTTCCTTACTGTCACCTGTCAACAGCTGTGACCCCATCTTCCTGCGCTGGCTCTTGATAGGTGGGTAGGATTGTTTTCCCTCTCATGACTGCATGGTTCCTCAAACTCTGTCTTCATAGCTATGCAGCCATAGATTACTCCTGGCGGGGGGCACTTGTCCAACCCTCCCACCCCTTCCCCACCCCCCACCCCTCCAGTTGGTGCTCCTGCTGCTCTATTACACTTCCCCTAACTGTTTTCTCTCTCTCTCTTTTTTTACATTCTGCCGGCGGGGCTTATGCCCCGCATCTCGAGAGTTGCTGTCCGGCTTCCTGTCCGTTGCCGCTTGCCCCTCCCTCCTTACCACCGCTGCCAGCTGCTCCCGCCGCCATCGGCGCCCGGTTCCCCACCATCACTGCCGCCACATCTGGACTGTCATCTAGCTGCTGCAAATTATATCATGGACATTGGCTGTTTTGACCATGTTGGTCCTTAAGCCCTAGACCCTGAGCCGACCAGAGGAGGATGGGTTCCCCCATTGAGTCTGGTTCCTTCCAAGGTTTCTTCCTAGTTACACCAGGGAGTTTTTCCTTGCCACTGTTGCCTTTGGCTTGCTCTTGTGGGGAGTTTAGGCTGGGTTTTGCTGTTATGCTGTGAAGTTGCATTGTGACAACTTGTTGTGAAATGCGCTATATAAAATAAATAAATATTGATTGATTAAACATACTGTTGGATGGGAGGAATGTGAATATTGTGTGTGTGAGATTAAAAAGTTATTAATAATGTCCCTGATCCTGGAAGAGAGAATAAAGAGGCATATATATAACGTATAGCACTTTTAAACTGCGATTGCACTGATCCACCCTCAACCAATCAGCAGCCACAGAAACAGCGCTCTGCTAAAGAACATTTAGCACTGCGCCTTTTCACTCAATGAAAAAAAAAAGTTAACAATGTTTGTGTTCCTGGTAAACACTGTCTGTTTTTCGTCGTGGTCTGAAAACGCACTTCGACTAAACTACCTATATAGGGCAATTCTATAGTACTCACTTCCTGTTTTTTTTTTTTGCTTGTTTTCTATTATCTTGTGTTTTTGGTTATTTTATAGTTCAGAATGTATAGCTGACTGTGTGTACTACTCATGTTCATTACTAGGGATAGCTCCTACTCTGTGAGAAAGTTGTGCTTTGCCGGATCTGCTTTGTTGTCGCATCAATGACCAATGTACGTCGCTTTGGATTAAAGCGTCTGCCAAATGATTGTAATGTAATGTAATGTAACACAGCCTTGTTGAGAACTAGCACAACCAGACAACCAGACCTTTCCAGTGTGTGCTCCATGCTAGGTACTTCTCACACATCTGATTTTCTCATAATCATATTAAATATATAGTTAGGATATGGTGGGATGAGTGCATTAGTTGTGAATTTTTGAAGGAGAGGAGTTTGGACGAGTGAGGAACGTTTCTGTGACATGTAGAGGCCAGAGAGTGTGGTCAGCCATGTGCTATTAAACTGCACAGCAAAGTGCATCAGCAGTTTGGACTCCGATTAGCGGCTGGGTTCATGTTTTATAGGTTCAATGTGTCTACAGTACTGACTTTCTCACTTTGTGAGAGAGAGAGAGAGAGAGAGAGAGAGAGAGAGAGAGAGAGAGAGGCTGATTACCTGACCATGGTGACAGTTGGCAAACAGAGAAAAACCTTGACAATGTACAGACTCAGTGAGCACAGCCTGGCCATGGAAAGAGGCCGACACAGGCAGACATGGCTGCCCAGAGAGGACTGACTCTGCTCACACTGCAATCAGGGAGTGGTGGAGACAGAACTACACTTCCTCACAACATGTGGAAGGTACCAGGACATAAGGGAAAATTTCTACCCAAAATTTATAAAAATATGCCCAGAATTCGTAACTGTAAATGACCAGCAAAAGCTCCCCTATTTATTAGGGGAACATAGAAAATGCATTGCCTTAGCGGCAAAATATGTAACAGCTTGCCATAAACAGAGGGACAACCAGTGAGTATATTTTAGGGGTGTCACGATACCGATTCGAAATCGAAAATCGATCGAAATGAGCGTTCGATTCCGAACTTCGAAATCACAAGCTGGTTCGCGATTCTCCAAGTTTTTTTTTCTCTCCACCCCGCCCCCCGCGCACTCTTCTTAGCCTTTCATGTGATGGGTAAAATGTAAAAAAAAAGTAGCCTACTTGGCCATCTCTAATGTAAGCGTTTCCGACAAAACGAAACTTGATGCCTTCCACTGCATTTTGTTCGTCCACGCAGGCGTGCGTCCGAAGAAAAAAAAACAACGATATTGCAAAGAAGACACAGCTGCTAGTTAACGTTAGCTTACCGGTAGCCTGCATTACTTTTCGACACACCATGGCCACTGCCGGAGTCGGAGATGGAGAAACAGAACTGGAAAATCCTCCTGCTTCCCTGCTTCAAGTCACCGGTGTGGCAACATTTTGCCTTCCCCGTGAGTTATATAAACAACGAACGCGTCATTGACAAAAAAAACGACAGTTTGTCAGCTATGCTACACGCGAGTACCATACGCCACCTCAGGCAACATGTTAAATACGGCAGGACACATTCGCAGGCATCACAAAGAAATAGATTTGACTGGGAAAAAAACATTGACACAGGCAACTCAAATGACAACCCCAAATGACAGTTGTCAGGGCATGAAAAAAAACGTGTAAATAGTTAATAGCGTGGTACATGTTCAACTGTTTATTATTTCAGATATTAGTTTGTTAAAGCTCTTAACTGTTCAAAGAATGTGAACACGCTCATCTTTTAAAGAAGAATTTGAAAATGTAAATGACCGTTGTCAGGGCATAAAAACCAATGTGTAAATTGTTAATAGCGTGGTAAATGTTCAACTGTTTATTCTAGAGTCTAGTTTTGATAAAGCTCTTAACTGTTTAGGTGTGCTTAAATATTCTCATATTTTTGTTATTATTTATAATTGTTATTATTCAAATAAAAGTTACTTATTGAGAAACAAGTATTTTTCTTTACAAATCAAGACTCGATAGTCTAACAATGGCATAGCCATTAGCTAGACTATAGTGCTGGAAAAAAAAATTGTGCTGAAAAAAAATCGAAAATCGAATCGAATCGTGACCTTAAAATCGAAAGTCAAATCGAATCGCGGATTTGGAGAATTTGCGTGTATTTATCTGTACACTGTATGTCTAGATCTGTGTTTATGTGTTCAGTTGTGTTCTTTATTCTATGCTTTGGCAACTTAAGACGTATCTTATCACGCCAATAAAGCTTTGTGAATTGAATTGAAAATTGAGTGAGGGAGGAGAGGGAGAGGGAAGAGAGAGTGGAGAGAGAGAAAGTGATAGAGGAGAGGGAGAGGGAAGAGAGAGTTGTTCCCTGTGCTTGATGAGTTTAGCAGTCTCTCTGATAGATAATGGTGCTGGGAACACAATTGTTTCCTGTTTCTCTGCTTGGTTATCAGTGGAGGCTTGTCCTGAGGGGGTTGACTGATTCTGAAGCATTGTGCGAGAGAAAACAACCCAATCTGCAGGCGAACATAGCTTTCCGCTCAGCTCACAGATGGCTAATTGTTTGAGGATGAATGCAAGCTTTTCCTCCCACAAGACAAAGACTGGTCTGATTGGCTGTTCAACTACAAAATGTTAAGGTCTTAACATCATCACAAGCTTTTGTGAGGGGGCTGTATGGAATTGTATAGGGTGATGATTTTATGAAGGGAAACTAAATTCTGGGAAATTATGTATGTGTGAATGTTTGGCTTAATTTTGGTTGAATAAATAATGACAGTCTTACACAGGTAAGGCTGTACAATTCAAAAGCACACCTGCAGGTAAGACTGTGTTACACAATAGCACACCTGCGCGCTATCAAATGTAGAAGAGTGACATATCCCTTCCTCCCCCCCTCTTTCTCTCCCTCTCCTTCCATCCCTCTCTCTATTTCTGTCCCTCATTCCCCCCATTGCTAAGTTGACAGAAGTACATCCTGATCCAAGACTCTGGAATCTGCCTGCACCCCATAACCCCACCACCCCCCTTCCTGACCCCCCCCCCCTCCCATTCAGAACTAGGAGATCTTGCCCCCCCACCCCAGATTTAAAATTAATTCCCTTTTTAATCTGCGGTTTTAATCCTGGTGAGCGATACCATCAAACACTCCTCTGCAAACACAGCTAATGAGATCTTCTGAGGCAGACCATTTCCTTAATGGGCTGATAAGCCCAGATTGGTACTTCTGCCTTTATTTATTCATATATTTATTAATGTGTCCTGCCGATCTACCGCCGTAGGGAAGCTGTAGATATGGAAAGTATCTGATAGGGTGAAATTGCTTCCTGAAAGTTCCGTTATCTGTCTATATGCACCATTTTTTTTTCTCCTGTTTCTTTCTTTTTTTTATTTTTATTTTTTTTATTTTTTACATTAAACATATGGGAACATGTTTGAACCTCAAAAATGTATTGCTGCAAACTATTCAATTTATTTTGCATACATATTAAACCTCTCTCTGCAAACATGAAGAGAGAGGTTATTAAACATATTAAACCTCTCTCTGCAAACATGAAGAGAATTACGCGTCAAGATTTCCTGACGTGGAATGTGCAAACGCTTTTACACTATTTAACCTGTAACAAGTTGCAAGCAGGCGACTGCCGACATCATAGTTTACATTTAGATTAGCTCTATAGATGTGTGTTAGGGTTCGTCTGATGTTGCCATCTTTGCCAGAGCAGTATTGTTTCCCTCATAGGACTCTCCCTAGCATTGCAGTGATACATTTGCCGTTTTTCTTTTCTCTCAGAATAATTGGCTGGCTGCATGGCATTACCGTGAGGTGAGCCGTTAGCTGCACCCTTTCATTTTGTTGCGTTATGTTCAACAGCTGTAGGAAAATTAGGGCCGGAATACCTCCCCGGCTCAGATACTCAGCCTTCAGCAGCAGCGCTGACTATTTGTCTGTAAGATTTGTCCGCCGCAATGTTCACGCATTTGTTCCGCATTGAGGGGGTGGGGGGGGATGCGGGAGGGGGGGGGGGGGGGGGGGAGGAGGATGCGGGGGGGGGGGGGGGGGGGGGGGATGCGGGAGAGGGGCTGCTGACCAGTCACGAGGGATGATGGAAACGGGGGGAGCTTTTACAGATTCGTGTTTAGAGGGTAATCTACCGTATTCATCTGTGAAGCGCCCACGTTACCGCCACTCGCCCGACTGTGGAGTAAAGCAGGGACATGATGGTGAGGTCACCTGTATAACCCCCCACCCTCCAACCACACAACCCTCCATGGCCCCCTTTCAGGTACCACCCATAGAAGAGAGCTCCACCAATCACCAAGTTTCCGCGCGTATAGAACAAGGCCGATGGTGATTGGTGGACACATACTCCTGAGGTCCCTTCAGGGAGAGTGATGACATCATAACCGTCTTAGCCATCATCCCCGTGCCCGCCGAAAATGTCACAATGTTTATAGCTTATTTTTATAGTTTATAGTTTATAGACTCTAGCGCTGCTCATATGATCCAAAATTACAAAATGCAAGAACATGGGGGAAATTCAGTCTTTTTTCAATACGTTGTAATCGTATTTGTAACCTCTCAATAGGAACAAGCTGTTCATTGTTCTTAATTACATACTCTTAATGTCTACGATGATCGACAAGACATTAAATGGATCACTTATCCTCTTACGGCCTCATATGTCACAGACAGCTCTGAACGCCATGACGGATAAATGTCCCATATTCATCATGTGAGGAATTCTAATCAGTCAGATTAAATAATGCTCTCATTTTCACTAATGTGCTATTACAGACAATCTTACGTCTTATCTTCAGAAAGAGATTACATCTTTTACTTAATGAAATAATGAACAGACGGATGAAAGAGTGTCCATACCTGGTGAGACAGAGCAGCCACAGGATTCAGCTGCGCTAACTGATCCACACATTGGCCCTAATAAAACCATACAAATAAAATGAGATTTACTTTAGAAATTAGTTTGTCAGTGCAGCACAAACACAAACCATTTACACAAATATACTGAAAAATACTAATGATACTGATGCTAAGAATAATACAATAATAATAATGAATAATAATGATAATGAATAATAATGACCTTGTTGAAATTGTTCCCTACATTTGAAGGTCCAGCTGGTGGGAGGGGTGTTGGATCAGTGGGAGGGGTATTGGACTGGTGGGAGGGGGGTTGGATCAGTGGGAGGGATATACTCACATGTGATCAACGGTGGTCACCTTGCAGGTGTAATGAAGCTCCACTCAGCTGATTCTTGTGAGGGGGGGGTGGGGGCTCTGTGGGAGGGGCCTTGGGCTGGTGGGAGGGGTGTTGGATCAGTGGGAGGGGCCTTGGGGGCAGTGGGAGTGGCCTTGGGCTGGTGGGAGGGGCCTTGGGCTGGTGGGAGGGGGGTTGAATCAGTGGGAGGGGCCTTGGGGGCAGTGGGAGGGGCCTTGGGAGGCCACATGTCACAAAACAAGTTTGCTGCACCATTCTGTATTAAACTGCGCGTGTCTTCAGCTGTCCCTGTCATCGAGTCAACCCTCAAGGATAGACATCTGTTCAGTGTCACATACGAGCTGTGTGTGTGTGTGTCTGTGCATATCACTGAATCAGATGGCCCTAATGTGTGTGTGTGTGTGTGTGTGTGTGTGTGTGTGTGTGTGTGTGTGAATGCATGCATGTTTGTCAGTGTGTGTCTCCGTGTGCGCGCTCATGTGTGTGTGTCAGTGTGCGCGCTCGTTTGTGTGTGTGTCAGTGTGTGTGCTCGTGTGTGTCAGTGTGTGTGTCTCCGTGTGCGCGCTCGTGTGTGTGTGTGTCAGTGTGTGTGCTTGTGTGTGTGTCAGTGTGTGTGTCTCCGTGTGCGCGCTCGTGTGTGTGTGTGTGTGTGTGTGTGTGTGTGTGTGTTGGTGTGCACGCGCTCCTGTGTTTTTTCTCACACTGCGTGTTCCCAGGTTTCATGGTGCTTGTAAATGTAGCATGACGTGGTTTAAAGTGAACATACACGCCTCATTTATCCCCTTCCTCCTGGGATCCCAGTCTTGCTGAATAGATGCTTCTGCTGCACAGTGTAACAAACCCATGTCACTATCTATCTATCTGAAAATGAACGCCCCCCCCTTTGGGAATTCTAAACTCATATATATATATATATAGTAATTCTCTCATGCAGTATATGTGTTAATAAATGGTCTGTAATGACGCTCAGCAGTACAGTTAGAGCACATTTGGATATCTCACATATGCTTTTCTCAGATCTAACACACACGCCGAGGCCTTTAACGTGATGTAATTATCGTGTAATCCAAGTGCGGCCGTGCCTTTAAACCAAAAGTTTAGATGGCAATTCATTTGGAACTTCTGAAAAATCTCCTTGTATGTTTTAATTAAAAAGTTAAATGTGATTATATCATTTAATTAGTCATCTTGAAACAAGAAGATATACAGCAACCCACCAGAATTATTGGCCGTCTCAATTAATATGAGCAAAAAGTGCAGGATTAAATTCAGTTTATTGTTTATAAAATGTCTTGTGAAAAAATAGTGCACTATATAGTTTAATTGTGATTCCATCGACCAGAGAAAAAAACAAACCTTTTTTATTTTGAAGGAGACATCACAATTATTGGCACCCCTGTATTTAATACTTTGTGCAGCCTCCCTTTGCCAAGAGTACTTCATGGGAATATACTTCAATCAGGTTTTGCTTGTAACTATATCTAGCATTGCCAATAATTGAGATACAGTACATGTTTTTTGATAAAATATAATAATAATAATAATAATACATTAAACTTATATAGCGCTTTTCAAGGTACTCAAAGACGCTTTACATTAAAAAATAAGTAAATAGATAAATAAGTAAAATAAATAAGATAAATAAGATAATTAAAATCCAAAAAAATTAATAAAAAGATTAGGATAGTGTGGGATAAAAACAACAAAAAAAAGGGGGAGGGGGGATTAGCTGGGGAAAGCAAGTCTGAAGAGGTGGGTTTTAAGGGCGGTTTTAAAGGAAGAGAGGGTAGGGACAGCTTTGATGTGGGTTGGAAGTGCGTTCCACAGAGAGGGGGCAGAAACTGAGAAAGCCCTGTCACCCCAGGTTCGGCGCTTGGTCCTGGGGATTTGAAGGAGGTTAGCGTCACCGGACCTGAGTGAACGGGAGGGAGCATGATGGTGAAGGAGGTCAGAGAGGTAGGGGGGAGCTAGATTTTTAAGGGCTTTATAGGTGGTGAGAAGTATTTTGAAGTTGACTCTGTGTCTGATGGGGAGCCAATGAAGGTCCTGGAGGACTGGTGTGATGTGGTCTCTGGAGCGGGTACTGGTGAGCAGGCGGGCGGCGGAGTTTTGTACATATTGTAGTTTGTTGAGGACTTTGGTAGTGGCGCCGTAAAGAAGACTGTTGCAGTAGTCAAGCCTGGATGTGATGAAAGCATGAATGAGTGTTTCTGCAGCAGTGAGTGACAGTTTGGGTCGAAGACGGGCAATGTTACGGAGGTGAAAGAAGGCAGTTTTTGTGATCTGATTGACATGGGGCAGAAAGGAGAGGGTGGGGTCAAGGATGACTCCGAGGTTACGGACTTGGGTGGAGGGGGGTGACAATGAAGCCGTCAATACTGAGTGAAAAGTTTTGTGCGGAGTGGATAAGGGAGTCTGGACCTATGATTAGGACTTCAGACTTATTGCAGTTTAGTTTAAGAAAGTTTGTTTGCATCCATTTATTAATATCAGTCAGGCAGGTAGTGAGGGTGGAGTGGGTGGTAGCGGTGATGGTTTTGGAGGGGAGATAGAGCTGCGTGTCATCAGCATAGCAGTGGAACTGAAGGCCATGGCGGCGAAGGATCCGTCCAAGTGGGAGCATGTAGAGGATGAAGAGGAGGGGACCAAGCACCGAGCCCTGGGGGACACCATGGGTAACAGGAGCTGAGGTTGATTGACAGTTATTTATAGAAATGAATTGATGTCTGTCAGAGAGGTAGGATCTGAACCAGGAGAGGGCAGTGCCAGTGATGCCAAGGGTGGATTTGAGACGTGTGATGAGTGTGGAATGGTTGATGGTGTCAAAAGCAGCACTGAGGTCAAGGAGGATGAGGATGTTGAGGGAGCCGGTGTCAGAGGATAGCAGAAGGTCATTAGTCACTTTGATGAGGGCAGTCTCTGTGCTATGTTTGGAGCGGAAACCAGATTGGAAATGTTCATAGAGGTCATTTGAGTCCAGATAGGAAGTGAGTTGCTTGGCGACGACTCGTTCCAGAACTTTAGACAGGAAAGGCAGGTTGGAGATGGGCCGGTAGTTGTTAGGGGAGACAGGGTCAAGACCAGGTTTTTTGAGTATAGGGGTGACTGCGGCAAGCTTTAGGGTAGAGGGGACAAGACCAGAGGAGAGGGAGGAGTTTACAATCTTGGTGATGAGTGGGCAGAGAATGGGGAGGCAAGCCTTGAGGAGGGTGGTTGGGAGCGGGTCCAGGGGGCAGGTTGAGGACTTCATGCCTGCAACCACAGAGGATAGGTCAGAAGGGGTGATGTTGATGAATGAGGAGAAGGAGTGTCCAGTCAGTAGCGGGGGGTCGGGTTCGGGTCCAGGGGGGTCGGGGGTGGCCAACTGGTTGTGGATTGTGTCAACTTTGTTTTGGAAAAAGGATAGGAAATTATTACATTTATCGACAGTGAAGGAAAGGGAGATAGTGTCCATGGGTTTGAGGAGTTTGCTGATGGTGGAGAATAGCACTCTTGGGTTGCCACTGCCAGACTGGATAATTCCGGAGTAGTAGGAGGAACGGGTGGTGTTTAGAGTGTCTTTGTAAAGATGTAGATGTTCTTTGTATGCCTCTGCATGGACGGTGAGACCGGTTTTCTTGGCGAGCCGTTCCAGTTGGCGTCCCTTGGACTTTAGGTGGTGTAGCTCATCAGTGTACCAGGGGGCGGAGTGTGTGAAAGAGACAGATCTGGATTGGATGGGTGCAAGCTGGTCCAGGCAGGAGGAGAGTGAAGTGTTGTAGATATTAACCAGTTTAGTGGGAGAGACATTCAGAGTAAAGGAGGAGTCAGAGATGACCTCAGAGAGGCATATGGAGAAAGAAGAGGGGTTGATAGACTTGAGGTTCCGAAAAGTTATGTTGCGTTTCTGCTTCTCATAAGAGGTGGGAGTGTCGATTTGGAAGGTGATGGCCAGATGGTCAGAGATAGTGAGGTCGGTGCTGGACAGGTGGCTGATGGTGGTGCCGGTGGAACAGACCAGGTCTAGGGTGTGGCCTTTACTGTGGGTGGGGAAATCAACGTGTTGGGTGATGTTGAAAAATGCCAAGATTTCCAGAAGTTCTATTGCTGTTTTGCAGTCCGTGGAATCGACATGGATGTTAAAGTCGCCCAGGAGTAGAACGGATGGAGATATGGCACAGAGCTGCGTGAGAAATTCAGACAGGTCAGAAAGAAAGGCAGGGTTAGGCTTGGGGGGACGGTAAATGACTGCAATGACAAGGGGTTTGGGGCCAGACAGTTTAAAGGAAAGGGATTCAAATGAAGGGGGGGCCTGGATGGAAATTGCGCTAATTTTGATGTTAAGTCGGTGGATGATGGCAATTCCACCACCGCGACCATCCAGGCGAGGTTTGTCCATGTATGAGTATCCAGCGGGTGTAGTTTGATTTAGTGAGAAATAATCAGGTGGTTTTTGCCATGTTTCAGTGAGGCATAGGAAATCGAGTTTGAGGTCTGTTATAAATTCATTGAGAATGAGTCCTTTGTTATTGAGTGAGCGGGTGTTGAAAAGAGCAAGTTTGAGATGGGATAGGTATTTGATGGGTTGAGAAGCCTTAGCTAAGGCTCTCAGACAGACAGTGCGCACGTGCTGCTTGTGATGACGTCGTGCCGTTGAAACAGGACACCGACTGATCAGAGAGGGGATGGAATTTACAGAGTAAATAAACCTGCGTCGGCTGCCTCTGTGGACATAACGGGGCCGACGCAGAAGTCCATGTTCCTTGATTGTGGAATTGTATCCTGGAGTGCTTGGGAGATATAAACGAAGGAGTTCGTTTGTGGAATAGCTGTTCATCATATTATCCAGTGGGGGAAATTAGCCTAGCTCCGCTAGCCACTAGCCAAGCGACGCTAGCCGGTAGCCCAGCTCCGCAAGCAGATAGCAGAGCGTTGCTAACCGGTAGGCTAGCGTCGCAAGTGGGTGGCCGCGAGCAAGGCTCCCAGAGACAGAGAGCTGACAGGCAGAGAAGGACAGTCCAGAGCATGTCAGGACACCAGGAAGTCTTGGGTCTTGCCTGGGCTAGCAGTCTGCTACCCAGGCTAACAGCGAGTGAAGGTGAGCTGGCCGACTACGTTAACAGCTCTGGTAGCAAAGAACAGTAGCTCACTGTGCAGGCAGCGGTCCTAGCAACAAAGGCTATCCGCACCGAGAACAGCAGGGAGGTTGTCTGGGGAAATACCTCACAGCGGTATTGAAGGGCAGTTTTAAGTCCATCTGTGATGGATCGATGGACGAATAATCTCTCAGCGGCAGTGGAGGAATATGATCCGACTGTGGTGGATCGATGGACGGATCCAAACAGCAGCACGGTCCACGCTTAGCCGGAGGCGTTGATAACAGCTGGTGGTAGCCGGTAGCAGGTAGCAGGTAGGTGCAGCAACAGGTAGACAGTCAAGGTGGTCAGGATTAGGACTCAGAAATTCAAATAAATAAGTTAAAAGTTAAAAAGTAGAGACGGAGAGGATAACAATGTTTGTAGTTAAAACAATTTAAAACTGGCAGCTAAACTAGCAACGATAAACTCAGATATAAACTCAGATATAAACTCAGATTAAGACGGAGAAGCGGCGAACAAACAACGCCAGCGTCCTCTCCAATTCTTTGTCTGAAGAATTTTATTTTCTTCAAATAATTTTACCTAAATTAAAGAATAGATTTTTTAATCATATTTTCAATATAAGGTCATGCTGATAAATGATAAAGACATTTTTTATAGCCTTTTTGTTAATATTTTCCAGGGTTGTCAATAATTCTGGTGGCCATTGTAACCTGTATATACAGCCTATATAGTTGCTTTATAGAACTTGTTTGACTGTAGCTCTCATCTGATTGGAGCTCTTGCCCTTACATAAATGGAATATACCATTATATTGTGGTAGTGCAGTATAATGGGTTACATAAATTTAATATATCATTGTATTGTGGCAGTACAGTGTAATGGGTTAGAAACTGGATTTGTAACCTAAAAACTGCAGGTTCGATTCCCAGGTAGGACACTGCCATTGTACCCTTGAGCACAATATTTAACTTAAATTACTTCACTAAATATCCAGCTGTATAAATGGATAAAATGTAGAAATGTAAAAGTTGTGTAAGTTTCTGTGGATAAGAGCGTCTGCTAAATGCCAGTAATGCCATATACAGCATGTCAAGATAAGAAAATACATTGCAACACTTCATAATATATGAGCAGATATACAAGTTATTGCTGTTTTCAATTATTGCGATAAATAATAAAGAGCTACATTGCTGTGAAATATTTATTTCTTTATTTTAAAACTATATAGTGTATTTACAGTGTGTTCTGTTCACAGTATATGTTTAACAATGAAAGTAATTTTTTCATCATAAAAAAGAACAAACGTGTGTGCATTCATCTGTGTGTGTGTATTTGTCTGTCTGTGTGTGGGTGTATGTGTGTGTGTGTCCTGTGTATAGAGGGGGGGGGGGGGGGGGGGGGGGGGGGGGGTTGTGAAGGGAAGAGAGTGGAACTAAGAGTGGGAAAAATGGAAAGGCTGTGAAAAAAGGTGTAAAAAACGTGGTGCTGTTAGATCTGTCATTCCCCTGTTAATCATTTTTGGCTTGTCTATTAACTTTCCTCTTTTTATTCAATGCATTTTCTCACCTTTCTACCTTGAGGCAAAAATTCAGGGCAGTAAGGATATGCATATAAAGGAATGAATGAATGTGACAAAAATTTGGATGTTCTAAAGCTAATATAATATGTGCCTGTACGGATGAGAGCACATTCTTACATTTTACATTTTAGGCATTTAGCGGGCGCTCTTATCCAGAGCGACTTAACACAGCTTAAATTATCTATTTACAAACCATTTACAGAGCTGGATATGTACTGCAGTTACAACCTCCTATATACAAACCATTTACAGAGCTGGATATGTACTGCAGTTATAACCTCCTATATACAAACCATTTACAGAGCTGGATATGTACTGCAGTTACAACCTCCTGTATACAAACCATTTACAGAGCTGGATATGTACTGCAGTTACAACCTCCTATATACAAACCATTTACAGAGCTGGATATGTACTGCAGTTACAACCTCCTGTATACAAACCATTTACAGAGCTGGATATGTACTGCAGTTACAACCTCCTGTATACAAACCATTTACAGAGCTGGATATGTACTGCAGTTACAACCTCCTGTATACAAACCATTTACAGAGCTGGATATGTACTGCAGTTACAACCTCCTGTATACAAACCATTTACAGAGCTGGATATGTACTGCAGTTACAACCTCCTGTATACAAACCATTTACAGAGCTGGATATGTACTGCAGTTACAACCTCCTGTATACAAACCATTTACAGAGTTGGATATGTACTGCAGTTATAACCTCCTATATACAAACCATTTACAGAGCTGGATATGTACTGCAGTTATAACCTCCTATATACAAACCATTTACAGAGCTGGATATGTACTGCAGTTACAACCTCCTGTCGCTAATCATTATGCTAATGTAGCTCAGAGCTACAAGTATGAGCACTCTCATGTCGGCCCGACAACCTTCACGCCGTACCCTCCAAACAAACTTCAGAACTTCTGTTAACCTCCACAAAGCTGGATGTTCCTTAGTTGTAAATGTTTTATTATTTGAATTATAAATATTGAAAGTATTGTTCTAATAATTTATGAGAAAAGATTGTAGAACTGGAAAGGGTATAGGTATAGGTTGGAATAGGTGTATAGGTGTGCAGGTGGATCGTGAGGGAGCGCAGGTGAAAGCATTCTGCAGGTATCTGTTAAGTGCTGACACCTCCGTCCGCCAGCTCAAAAGATTTAGTGTGTGAAACGTCTGTGCATCTTTAGTTTCTCAAAATCTTTTGCTCTGGTACTGGCACTGTTATCCTAACAAAGTCAATTTTCTCCCCCAGTGATTGTTTCAGCGTTTGGTTTACCTGCTCTGGGTGTTTGCTGGCTGTTACTGTCATGGTTAGTGGCTGTCTCCTTTTGTTTCTACCATGGTTTTCCGTTTGGCGTCGTCTGAGGCTCTATCGGATTTTTTCTTCCTCCGTTCCGGTGTTTGGATCTCTCCGGGTCATTATCTTCTACACCTGTGTTTGTTTTCCGTCGGCTATAAATAGAGCTTCACTTCCGCTTTCCGGTGCTTCTAGATTGTTGTGGAGTTGTTACTAGAAAGCCGGTATTAGGTATAGGTAATAGTCTTTAGCTTCTGTATCTCTGTTTTATGTTATACAGAGACACAGCTATTGGTATAAGATATAGGATTAGAATTTCTGGTTTTCTGTCCTATCGCTCTCTATTCTTTTCTTTTTGCCTGCAGCCTGTTTATTCTTTGTGCAGCTCCTTAGCCGACTGAGCTGTAGCTACACGCTTGCTATTTTGTTCGTTTCTTTTCAGTTCTCAACCTCTGATATACGCAGATCAATTAGTGCGTGAGGTTCTTTCTTTTTGTTTGTTTCTCGCTGTTTTAGCGAATTCTCGCCTCCTTTTGAGGTTGTTTTGTGTTAGCCTTGAGCTAGGGAAGTTTTGCTTCCGCTTATCAGTTTCCCTTTCTTCCCCTGATGTGGTTTAATTCCGCTTCTGTGGCGTGTCTTTTAGATACGCTTTCTGAATCCTTATCTGTCGCATTTGGTTCTCTATTTTCTAACCTAAAACCTGACAGTTTCAGTGTTTGGTTTACCTGCTCTGGGTGTTTGCTGGCTGTTTCAGTGTTTGGTTTACCTGCTCTGGGTGTTTGCTGGCTGTTTCAGTGTTTGGTTTACCTGCTCTGGGTGTTTGCTGGCTGTTTCAGTGTTTGGTTTACCTGCTCTGGGTGTTTGCTGGCTGTTTCAGTGTTTGGTTTTCCTGCTCTGGGTGTTTGCTGGTTGTTTCAGTGTTTGGTTTACCTGCTCTGGGTGTTTGCTGGCTGTTTCAGTGTTTGGTTTACCTGCTCTGGGTGTTTGCTGGCTGTTTCAGTGTTTGGTTTACCTGCTCTGGGTGTTTGCTGGCTGTTTCAGTGTTTGGTTTACCTGCTCTGGGTGTTTGCTGGCTGTTTCAGTGTTTGGTTTACCTGCTCTGGGTGTTTTCTGGCTGTTTCAGTGTTTGGTTTACCTGCTCTGGCCATTTTGCTAGATCCTGTAAAAATAGCTCAATTTTGTTATCTTTCCTGCTTTCTTATTGGCTCAAAGTTTTATATCTTTATTGCACCTCTTCCCTTGCCCCCCCCAGGTTGAGGCATCCCGGGTCCCCGAAATGTGGCATTTATTTGGCTGTGGTTCTGTCAGGAGAGTAGCAGGAGGTGTTGGCAATGTGGTAAAGGTTACATTTATTTTATACAGAAAATCACACAGACTAAAGGAAAAAGTCATGTAATCAATAACTGCAATTTCTCTCTCTCGCTCCCTAACTCAGTCTCTCTCTATCCCTCCCGCTCTATCTCTCCCTCTGCCACAATCTCTGTCTCTTCCTCCCTGTGCCTCCATCTCTCCCCCCTCTCTCTCTCTCTCTCTCTCTCTCTCTCTCTCTCTCTGTCTCTCTCTCTCACACACACACACACACACACACATTCTCTCTTTCTGTCTTTCTGACCTTCAGTTTAAAAGAGTATCAGAGCCTTTCAGCAGAGTTAACCTTACAGACTCATCTTTTTATTTATTCATCCTTTTTATTGTGCTGCTGTCATGTCTGTCTGACACAGTGGAAAAAAGAAAGAAGGAAACAGATAACAATGGTACTCCTCTAAATGCCCTGCAGGGGTCAGGCTGGGACCCTTTGGCCCCTGAACATAGAGACAGGTCCTCTGGGCTGCCTCCAGGTGCGATGGGGTCCAGGTGTACGGGAGGGAGCAGGGGTTTTGTCAGAGATGGATTATGGGTAGGATCGACCCGCTTTGTTAAAGACTGGCAAAGGCTTCAGTGGAGAGCTGATGTAGATGAGCGCTGGTCACAGCCCATTGGCCGATACTGACTGCTGTGGCTTTGATTGATGGGTTGGAAGGGAGGAGCCCCTGCCCCCACTGTTTCTCTTCATATCCCAGAATCCCCTGTTCCAGGATTCATTCTCTGTCTCTGGCAACCTGTCCTTCAGTGAGCTGAGCTGGTGTAAAACGTCCACAGACTTCAGAGTTACAATGAATTACACTTTCATGTCTTGTGAGTCACACCGAATTACACTTTCACTTCTTGTGAGATGTCCTTAGTTACGCTGGCACTTCCTGTGAGTCACATTTAGTTACGCTTTCACTTCCTGTGAGTCGTCCTTAGTTACACTGGCACTTCCTGTGAATTACACTTAGTTAAGCTGGCACTTCCTGTGAGTTACACTTAGTTAAGCTGGCACTTCCTGTGAGTCACACTTAGTTAAGTGAGTCACACTTAGTTAAGCTGGCACTTCCTGTGAGTTACACTTAGTTAAGCTGGCACTTCCTGTGAGTCACACTTAGTTACGCTTTCACTTCCTGTGAGTCGTCCTTAGTTACACTGGCACTTCCTGTGAATTACACTTAGTTAAGCTGGCACTTCCTGTGAGTTACACTTAGTTAAACTGGCACTTCCTGTGAGTCACACTTAGTTAAGTGAGTCACACTTAGTTAAGCTGGCACTTCCTGTGAGTTACACTTAGTTAAGCTGGCACTTCCTGTGAGTCACACTTAGTTACGCTTTCACTTCCTGTGAGTCGTCCTTAGTTACACTGGCACTTCCTGTGAATTACACTTAGTTAAGCTGGAACTTCCTGTGAGTTACACTTAGTGACGCTGGCACTTCCTGTGAGGACGCGTGGGTCTAGTGTGCGACCATGGTTCACCGCTCCTTGCAGGAGATGACAGCAGGAGTTTTAACCCGAGTATTATCTGTCAGAAAGGGCTCATGGGTATTCTGTACCGAGACGCAGCCATCTCCACCGCTCCTGTATCGTGCGTTATGCACACTGCGGGATTTCTGCAATCATCGCCGGTGATGATCCGCGACCGCCCAGATGTGACCCCTTCCGCCGGGGAAGTGTGTGTAACGGGCGGAGACGGATCGCCGTGGCGGAAATGCCCGGAACATCATCAGAAGTGCTTCGTTTAGTCTCCGCTCCACCTGCCAATGTTATATGTGCTCCCCTGAGTCTCTAAGCAGCCAGCCAAAGATCTCATATTCCACTGCAGATTGATTCATGTAATTATTTACTTATTTATTTATTTATTTCCCCCCTGGGTGTGAAGCATCAGGGTATTTGTTTATTTATTTATTTTCTGCAGACTGTACAGTACTGCAGATATCATACGCTGCTGCAGAGGGCAGATGCAAAAATATGTGTTTTGTGAAATCTCTGGTCTAGACATGATGTCAATAACTTAGACCTGATTAATAAGCTACACCAAGCCAGAGACAGAGGAGAGAACTACTCACACACACGCACACACACGCACACACACACACACACACACACACACACACACACACACACACATACACACACACACACACACACACACACACACACACACACACACACACACACACACACATACACACACACACACACACACACACACACACACGCACACACACACACACACACACACACACACACACTAACACACACACATACACACACACACACACACACACACACAGACACACACTCACTCACACACGCACACACACACACACGCATTTACACATACACATACACACGCACACACACACACACAGTCACTCACATTCACGCACACACACAGTCACTCGTATTCACACACTCACACACACGTACTCACTCATATTCACACACAAACATGCACACACACACACACAAGGGTGTATTCTGCACTGATGTTAAAGCGTAATTTTACACAGAGAATTGTCAACGCTGAGCCCCTCAGGGTATTTAAGTCCAAGCTTGACGCAGTCCAGGATAATCTCTTGACAGGAGCCAAAAGGCAAATGTAAATGGGCTGAAGGACCTATTGTAGTCATCAAATATTATGTAGATTTTCTTGTTATATTTCTTGTGGGGCAGAGGGGGGGGCAGAGGGGGGCAGTATAGACACCTTTAGTCACACAAATAGCTGCAGGCTTATACTGAGGCACTGCTCTATAGGATTAATATTGGAGTTTGTCTCTGGGGGTTTTGTGTTTTAACGGTTTGGCAGTCCGTGGGTAGTTTTGTCCTTTCTTGTACGCTGTTTTGTATTCTGTCCCATAAAATGTAATTCTCTCTAAGTCACCCTGGATGGAGGCTTCTGCCAAACATAAACAATAATAAGAATTATATCCGCAGTTGCTTCCCGTACAGTCGATGTGTCTATCACCCCTCTTGGTTGTCATGGCAACCCTAAAATTGAATCCTCTCCTCTTCCACCTGCAGGCAACTGTTCAATCAGACACGGTCCAATCTGCCCACAACTTCCCTCATAATTAATCTGACAGACAGACCGACAGACAGACAGAGAACTTCCTGGTAACGCTTTCATAACCTTCACTTAACCTCACGATGGGGGAGATGACAATTAATATAATAAATTCCTGCATATCAATATTATTATAATACTATAATAATATTGATATGAAAATTATTAAAAACTGAAACAAACAGGCACCACAAACACTTTGTTTTGACTTTGTGTAAAATAGAGTTAACTAGCTGTGAAATTTTATTTATTTTTTTGGCTGTTGTTAGATCTGTGAATATCCCTCTGCAAAATTCTCCCCTGGGGGGACAAACAGGGCAAGGTTTTTACACACTCTGGGTGTTTATATTCATAATTAATTTCCTGAAAGCCAAAAAACAGCTTAAGGCATCGCTGTCAGTGTACCCCCCCCTTCCCAGTGTACATCAAGGCCAGGGCCTAGTAAAATGATCTGAGACAGTGTTAAACTCTGTGTCGACTCTGTAGGATTACATTTAACACTGGTGTTTTTACGCTGGCGGGGGGTTTGGTTGTGATTCGTAGTGTGTTATCCTGGCAGGAGAAACAGAGAAACTGTAGCGTGTTTATTTTATCCTGCATTACATCAGCGTCCGCCTGCATCTCCAGTCCGAGCCCACAGGCTTTAGAAACTGTTTAGAATGTGTAATCTCTGGAATGTAGGGGAAGAAAACAAGATTCTAACGTATCTAGAGCCTCACTAGATAACAACAACAAAAATAAAATACTTGTAAAATCAGGTTTTTTTATCTTCTACTTCTGACTTTGACTCTTGGAGGTTGTAGTTCTTAATCAGGGAAGATTCTGGAACAGCTCACTCATGTCTACTGCCAATCTTATTAAAGAGAAGCTAAGTTTATGTTTAGTTATTTTTTCTGCTTTCCTCTGCCTGGTAAGTCTGGCCAGTTTAAGAGAGCTGTTATTGCTGCTTCCCTCACTCCTTGGACATGGGGGTGTGTATTGTATTGTGTTTTTCTTTTTCCATTTATCAAACTCTTCGATAACTATTATGTATCATCAGATGCACCCAGTTCAACCGTTAATTGTCTTGTTAATCCCTTCAGTGTTAAGTGTTAATTGTTTAATTGTGTGTGTGTGTGTGTGTGTGTGTGTGTGTGTGTGTGAGAGTGTGAGAGTAGCAGCAGGCCACAGGTGTAGTTTATTGTCAATTAGGCCACAGGGCTGGTATCTAACCTTTGTATGCCATTGTGTGGAAAGAATCCACCAGGCAAAGATGGTAGGCCTGCTTGCGGTTTTAAAATAAATGTCGTTTGATACTATTTATTCAAAGTCTGTTTTTAGAAGGCCACTCTTTCACACACACACACACACACACACACACACACACACACACACACACACACACACACACACACACACACACACACACACACACACACACACACACACTAAAACAAGACATTTTAAGTCAAATTGAGTACATTCCATTTTAAGGAAATTGAGTACATTTCCTTCTTGTAAGTAAGAATACTACTAGAATTGAATTAACACTGATTATTTTACTGTGGATAAGGTACCCATGTATTTATTTATTTGCTTGCTATTGTATAGGACAGATACATGTTGACATAAATACAATAAAATGTATTAAAAGGGTAAAATGGCAATAGCATTTTGGACGGTTGCACTTTTGCGAGCAGCAGAGCTGAAGTTTGTAAAGTTCTAGATTTCTCTCTTGAGCTTTGACCTCAGATGTAGGGGGAAGCGTCGGCGAGCGGTATTCAGCGAGCGGTCAGTAACGGCAGATTACCCTGCCCCTCCGGCTCCCTGCACTCTGCTGACCTTGAGCTGGGCTTTAGCGGTGTGTGCGGAGGGGGGGGGGGAGGACCGGTCAATAAAGACGCTCCGATGTTTGTGCGCTTCACGCGCGGCGAGCTCTTTGTTGCCGTGACGCGGAATCGTTTCCCTTCTTCTTCGTGAGCGCCCGGGCTCCATCAATAGCGGGCCCTCCGGCGGGCCGATCCGGCGGGAGACGGGGGAGGGGAAACAAAAAGCACGGGGGCGTGATGCGGCGCGGCGCCGTAAAACTGATCGATCGGCAACAGCGGCAGTTCCTCAGGAGGGGAGGGGTCTGTGTGATGTTCCCGCCATGGGGGAGAGTTTAGGGGAGAATGTGGGAAGCTGACAGGCGTGACGCTGAAAATCGAGTGCAGAGGAGGAAAAACGGAAAACAAAACGGCTTTTTCAGTTATTCAGCAGCTCCAAACTTTACAGCGTCACAACAAAGGGAAAAATCGCACGAGCGCTCTTTTACCCAACGCTTACGGCTCTCAACTTATTTAGCATCCGAGCGTTCGCCTGTCCCAAGCAGTTTTTGTCAGCGGCGTGTTTGAGAATGAGGGCAAAGCAAAGCAAACAGAGAGGCTTAATGACTGACTTGTGTTTGTGTTTTAGGGGAAGCCAGGAGGCATTGTTATTGTCGGCTTTGAAGAAGAAGCTGAAAACATATCTTCTCAGTGCAGCTTTTGATTATGGGAATTTAATTGTTTTATTTTGATTTTGTGGTACATTCTTATGTTATTTTTACTTTCTTTGTTGTATGATTTCTCTGAACTGCTTGTCTAGCATTGAGTTGCTTCCTTTATGAATTGTATAAATTTGTATAAACTTAACTAAAAATTTGAGTTAAGTGTTATAATCAGAAATGGCAACAAAAAAAAAAAACTTTTGTCTTCGGCATTTACTTTTGATTGCCATTAACCAATAATTGAAAACAAGTGTAGTCCCACTTTGCATATAATACTGTTTTGCTGTAGCTGTTATGGAATGTTTATAATTGCTTTATTACCACTGCATAACATGTCTATAAATTATTTATAAGCAGGCATGCAGGAATTTATCTGTGCGTTTATCTTATGTCAAGTGCTATCATTTAAAATCTGCTATATTTTGAGAGTAACATTTTCCGCACTGAGTTCTACAATGAACTTTAAGCAATGGCTGCTTTTTAACGATTGTTAAGATGCCCCCGGGTGTAGATGGAGGGTTTAAAGGTGTTTCTCTGGGGCTATAGGCATACAGGCACTGTACAGAAGCCCAGGGCTGAGCAGATCCCCTGACCCACTAACTCCCTTCAATAGATTTCACTGGATCAAATCTTTGCAGGTAGAGATGATTTTGCAGGAATTTGGACCCTCACCACCCCCCCCCCCACCCTCCCCCCCCTTCCCCCTCCAGAGGGGACGTGGGCACTAGGTTTTCTCCATGTGAAATCTGGATTATAGCCCCCCCACGTGCAGTGAATGTTTACTGAACTGAGGCCGGTGTAATTTGGCTGGTAGACTCCCCTTGTGGCCGTGCTTGGCTCTCGTTGCGCTAAATCCACTCTGCCTTCCCAGATTCGCAGTGACAGCCGTAGACGCTTTAATTAAAGCACATTCACAACGGCCAATCAGTCACGCACGCGTGTATATGCATTACACATACATCTTATTTACACACAAACATGCACACTGTCACACACACACACGGTATACGCACTAATGCACACATATACACAATCTCACGCATACACATACATACACACACACACGCAGTATACGCACTACTGCACACATATACACAGACTCACGCATATACACACACACGCAGTATACGCACTACTGCACACATATACACAGACTCACGCATACACACGCTCACACGTACACACACACAATATACGCACTAATGCACACATACACAAAGACTCAGACATACGCACACGCACACACACACATAAGTAAACTGATTTGATCCTTTCTAGTAGCACAAAAACAGAGGGAGCAGAAATGGCGATCATAATAACAAATACTTTCCCAGAATTATTTGTGCTCAACATGCAGATGCATTAGACATCCCACCTGGGTAGTTCAGAGCAGAGTCTCTCTATATTGTAATTAAAGAATGTAATGAAATACATGTGTACATTACAAAAAAAAACCCTTCATGAACAACTTCTATATTTGGGGTCTGCAAAACTGCTCTTCTTTCCTTTAGACTCCAGTCAGTTTCACTTTAGTTTTAAGGTGCATGTTATAAATACATATTTTATGTCTCTTTCTTTCTTTCTTTCTTTCTTCTCAGAGGCTGAAGCTTCAGGTCATGGAAGAGCTGTAAGAAGTTTGGCTGAAAGCGCCCATCTTCCTCTTCTTCCTCCGTTAGCGAGCGGAGGACTTGGGCAAACAGCAGTACTTGCCTTTGGGATAAAAATGTAAAAAGTTCATGCTGTCAAAGAGATGACATTAATATCCAGACTGCCCGGAGAGCTCCGTGTGTGCCTGGGGTACGGACGTGTGGACAGTGCGCTCATGCTATGACTTAGCCTTAGGACTAGCTTCAAGACACGTGCAAACGTGGGAATCGTAATATTTCTGTATTACTGTGCTTGATATACATTTCATGTGCTACATACGTCATACAAACATTACACATCTCCAAAGGGCAATGCAAGTATGGAGAAAGGAAAACAGTAGAACTCTGGAAATCTATCTACTAAAATAGATTTTAAAGACAGGGCCAACAGCAGACTGTGTGTAATGATCAATAGATATAGCGAAGCAAAAAGGGTGATTTGCATTTGAATCATTGCCATTGTGCTTTTTGTGTTTAATAGGCATTTCCTTTTAAACACAACAATAACGTGTATGATATATGCATATACCATGTGGCCACATTGTAAATACATGTGACAAGGAATTTTAGTAACTTTTAACACGTTAGACAACTTGTTGAATGTCTTTTGAAAGCCAAACACCTAAGAATATACACTTTTTGGAATACGTAAGAACATACACATGTTTAATACTTAAGTACATAAACTGTACATGTTTAATACTTAATAATTAGAACAGATCATTCAGCCCACGTGAGCCCATCGTTTTGCCCACTGTCCATGGATAAACTAACAGTGTCATAAGACTACATATATTCTAGAATCCCATCAGCTGGACTTTAACCATTAGAGTACGTTTTTTTGGAATGCTTTTGTTCAAGATTCTAAGTCAGTGTTCTAGAACTCCGCTGCTTTCAGTTACCAGTAGTGATTGTTACAGCAGCACAAGAATGTTGAGAAAATTCTAATCACATATTTGTGATCTTACACTTTAAAGGTTAATAGTCTTCATAGGAATCGTTCTAAAATAACCCTGGTCCTGGGCCGGTTAGTCTGGTATTAAAAAGTCGTGGCCTTTGTTTGTTTGTTTGTGTTCCATGGCTAAATGATTTTTTTCTAACCCATCCTTTTCTTTAACTTGAGGCCTTTTGAAGAAGTCAGGGAATGAGTTTCCATTACAACAAATGGAATTTCTCAGCTGCTTTGATCCCCTAAGGAAAAACGTCCTTTGTGATAGATACACTGTATAAAATTCTGACTGTAAATGGGCAACATACTGTATAACATGAACATTGATAGATTAATTGATTGACTAAACACTTCCCTAACTAACCCTAGGAGGTTTTAATTGCTTTACCAATTTTGTGTGAAAAAGTGGTTCTTAGTTCCAGTGTTAAATTTCCATTAACCTAATTTACCCCTATGCCCCAAAATAAATGAGTGTAAATGGAGAGGGTGAGGGGGTAAGTGAATCCTGGGCGCAGTCAGTGGGGCAGATTGGAGAAACAGCAGGATTAAACAAAATAAATAAGATTACATAGATGGGGCAGGATGCTGGAACTTTAATGCTTTTCAAATGAAATTAGAGTTTGGATACAAACAAACAAACATAATGAGAATTAATGGCAGCAGCGGCTGAATGAATAAACTGCAGAATTAAATGAAATAAAGACGGTAGGAAAAAGGGCTCCTGCTCTCTGACAAATGTGCCGTTAGGATTCAAAAATAAGCTCAATTAGAGGAAAAGATCTTTAACCTCATGCTGATTCTGTCATATCCCCTGAGGAATCTGTTTGTGAATCAGAAAACTCCGACATTCCCAACCTGGGGGACAGGAGGGAAACGCTCCCCCCGCAAACGATTCTATTCTATTCTATTCTATTCTATTCTATTCTATTCTATTCTATTCTATTTGAATTCAGTTTTATTTGCATAGAGCTTTTTACACTGTCACAGAAAAGCAATCACAGGAGAAAATAACTCAGTAGCAAGACCCAGTAACCAATCAGGAAAGAAAGGGGAACCATGGAAACAATGACCCTGTATGTGTGTGTGTGTGTGTGTGTGTGTGTGTGTGTGTGTGTGTGTGTGTGTGTGTGTGTATGCGTGTGTGAATGTGTGTTTGCACTTCTAAAGCCAGCTGTTTTTGAATATTAACACTTGAAATAAATGTGTGGTCAAGCAGGGTAGCTGTACACTGCAATGCTGTGATTTTATAGACCTCTGTAAGCAGCTATACTTTAAAAAGGCCAATGTTGGTAAAATTCCAGGTCCTGCTTAACAAACCATTAAAAGTGTAATGTCAAATAATACAAAGGTGTGATGTTGGCACAAAAACACCTAAAAAGTGTTCTAGGGGAATAAACTGGTGCATTTTTAATGTCTAGCAACAAAATTTATCTTTGGAACCTAGCAACCAACCATGCACACTGTAAAAATAATCAAAAATAAAAATAATACATTTTACAACTGTGAGAACTATACAACAGGCTCACTATTTACTCAAATTATGTGCTGTACAGTGCTAGAGTTAAAGCGGTGTGGGAGTTAAAGCGGTGTTAGAGTTAAAGCGGTGTTGGAGCTAAAGCAGTGTTAGAGTTAAAGTGGTGTGGGAGTTAAAGTGGTGTGGGACTTAAAGCGGTGTGGGAGTTAAAGCGGTGTGGGAGTTAAAGCGGTGTGGGAGTTAAAGCGGTGTGGGAGTTAAAGCGGTGTGGGAGTTAATGTGGTGTGGGAGTTAAAGCAGTGTTGGAGTTAAAGCGGTGTTGGAGTTAAAGTGGTGTGGGAGTTAAAGCGGTGTGGGAGTTAAAGCGGTGTGGGAGTTAAAGCGGTGTGGGAGTTAAAGCGGTTTGGGAGTTAAAGTGGTGTGGGAGTTAAAGTGGTGTGGGAGTTAAAGCAGTGTGGGAGTTAAAGCGGTGTGGGAGTTAAAGCGGTGTGGGAGTTAAAGCGGTGTTAGAGTTAAAGCGGTTTGGGAGTTAAAGCGGTGTTAGAGTTAAAGCGGTGTTGGAGTTAAAGCGGTGTGGGAGTTAAAGCGGTGTGGGAGTTAAAGCGGTGTGGGAGTTAAAGCAGTGTGGGAGTTAAAGCGGTGTTAGAGTTAAAGCGGTGTGGGAGTTAAAGCGGTGTGGGAGTTAAAGCGGTGTGGGAGTTAAAGCGGTGTGGGAGTTAAAGCGGTGTGGGAGTTAAAGTGGTGTGGGAGTTAAAGCGGTGTGGGAGTTAAAGCGGTGTGGGAGTTAAAGCGGTGTGGGAGTTACAGTGGTGTGGGAGTTAAAGCGGTGTTAGAGTTAAAGCGGTGTGGGAGTTAAAGCGGTTTGGGAGTTAAAGCGGTGTTAGAGTTAAAGCGGTGTTGGAGTTAAAGCGGTGTGGGAGTTAAAGCGGTGTGGGAGTTAAAGCGGTGTGGGAGTTAAAGCGGTGTGGGAGTTAAAGCGGTGTGGGAGTTAAAGTGGTGTGGGAGTTAAAGCGGTGTGGGAGTTAAAGCGGTGTGGGAGTTAAAGCGGTGTGGGAGTTACAGTGGTGTGGGAGTTAAAGCGGTGTTAGAGTTAAAGCGGTGTGGGAGTTAAAGCGGTTTGGGAGTTAAAGCGGTGTTAGAGTTAAAGCGGTGTTGGAGTTAAAGCGGTGTGGGAGTTAAAGCGGTGTGGGAGTTAAAGCGGTGTGGGAGTTAAAGCGGTGTGGGAGTTAAAGCGGTGTGGGAGTTAAAGCGGTGTGGGAGTTAAAGCGGTGTTGGAGTTAAAGCGGTGTTGGAGTTAAAGTGGTGTTGGAGTTAAAGCGGTGTGGGAGTTAAAGCGGTGTGGGAGTTAAAGCGGTGTGGGAGTTAAAGTGGTGTTGGAGTTAAAGTGGTGTGGGAGTTAAAGCGGTGTTGGAGTTAAAGCGGTGTTGGAGTTAAAGCGGTGTGGGAGTTAAAGTGGTGTTGGAGTTAAAGCGGTGTGGGAGTTAAAGCAGTGTTGGAGTTAAAGCGGTGTGGGAGTTAAAGCGGTGTGGGAGTTAAAGCGGTGTTGGAGTTAAAGCGGTGTTGGAGTTAAAGTGGTGTTGGAGTTAAAGCGGTGTGGGAGTTAAAGCGGTGTGGGAGTTAAAGTGGTGTTGGAGTTAAAGCGGTGTTTGAGTTAAAGTGGTGTTGGAGTTAAAGCGGTGTGGGAGTTAAAGCGGTGTGGGAGTTAAAGCGGTGTTGGAGTTAAAGTGGTGTTGGAGTTAAAGCGGTGTGGGAGTTAAAGCAGTGTGGGAGTTAAAGCGGTGTTGGAGTTAAAGTGGTGTTGGAGTTAAAGCGGTGTGGGAGTTAAAGCGGTGTTGGAGTTAAAGCGGTGTGGGAGTTAAAGCGGTGTGGGAGTTAAAGCAGTGTTGGAGTTAAATCGGTGTTGGAGTTAAAGTGGTGTTGGAGTTAAAGCGGTGTGGGAGTTAAAGCAGTGTTAGAGTTAAAGTGGTGTTGGAGTTAAAGTGGTGTTGGAGTTAAAGTGGTGTGGGAGTTAAAGCGGTGTGGGAGTTAAAGCGGTGTGGGAGTTAAAGCAGTGTAGGAGTTAAAGCGGTGTTGGAGTTAAAGTGGTGTTGGAGTTAAAGCGGTGTGGGAGTTAAAGCAGTGTTAGAGTTAAAGTGGTGTTGGAGTTAAAGTGGTGTTGGAGTTAAAGCGGTGTGGGAGTTAAAGCGGTGTTAGAGTTACGGCGGTGTTAGAGTTAAAGCGGTGTGGGAGTTAAAGCGGTGTTAGAGTTAAAGCGGTGTTGGAGTTAAAGCGGTGTGGGAGTTAAAGCGGTGTTGGAGTTAAAGTGGTGTGGGAGTTAAAATGGTGTGGGAGTTAAAGCGGTGTGGGAGTTAAAGCGGTGTGGGAGTTAAGTCTCTGTTGGAGTTACGGTGGTGTCAGAGTTAAGTCTCTGTTGGAGTTACGGCGGTGTAGCTCTTCTGCTATTGTACACATTTCAGCCTCATTATTACACTGGCAGTGCTGCTCACTTCTGGAGCCCTTAATGTGTATTCACATCTGCACCATTTGCAATTACCTTCTGTCCAATTGTTTTTCTGAATTACCACTGTAATTACGTCCTTGAAGAGTCATCCTGCCCAGGAATCTGGGAGCACGTCAGGCTGGGTTCACTACTAATTAAGAGACTTAGACGAGCAAGGCAAGCGCGGATCCACAAAAGCTTTTTAAATATTGACAGAATCTAACTACAATTAATTGTTTTTGATGGTGTGTGTGTGTGTGAGAGAGAGAGAGAGAGAGAGAGAGAGAGATAGCTTCTGTATGTATTTGCATCGTGTGTGTGTGTGTGTGTGTGTGTGTGTGTGTGTGTGTGTGTGTGTGTGTGTGTGTGTATGTGAAAGAGAGAGAGCTTGTGTGCGTGTGTGTGCGTGTGAGTGCGTGAGTGAGTGTATGTGTGTGTGTGTGTGTGGGGAGATTGTCACTTTCTCTGTATTTACTTTGTCTCCAGCTATAAAGAAATAATGAGGAAGTTTGGAAAGATAAGAGGAAGTGCTATAAGCCATGTGATGCCTTGTTTTTCTGATCTATTAAAATAAATTATTCAAATTCCCTAATCTAGAAGGTTTAAGTTTTCAGTTAGTTTATTTGTTCAAGTGAATAACAGACTCTCAGCCTGTGTTTGTACAGCACTGATAAGTAAAAATCTGTCGATTTCTCCTTACTTGGAGACACATTTGTGAGAAACACGACGTGGGACTCTTTATCTGATATTGCAGGTAAAGAATGTTTTCATGAATTTACATTCTAATCACTGTGGCCGCTGTCAAAGCCTTTACAATGATTGGCTACTTGTATTTTTGTTCTAAACTTTTGAATTACATGAGTGGTAATAGCAGGACCAACTGTGACCCCCAAAAGACTTATTCAGGATTAATAAAAAGCACACAATAAGCCAGTCTTTTAAAAGGATTTCTCTCTTTGATAGATATTGGGTAAAGCCAGTAGTAGCCTAGAACCCAATTAGCACAGCGACTCTTATGTTGCTCAGAAAAAAAGCCCTAACCTGAGACTGTTCATGTTCAGTTTGACTTGTTTAATGAGATGGCAGAGTGGTGTGCTCTGAGTCGTTCAAGGTGACCCCGTTCGAAGTTCGAAATTTCAGGCGTCGAGTCAGGCGCCTGTTGAGTATTCGGTTTAATCTCCACGGACTTGAAGACGTAAGATTAAAGACTCCCGTCACTCTGCTGCTCGTGTGAAGCCATCCTCTGGACAGACGCAAACGGCAGCAGAGTGGAGACTAATCTGGAATAAGACGCTTTATCATCAAGCGATAAACCAGTGGGGATGCAGGGCTCTTCTTTACTCTGCTGCTGCTGCTGTTGCTGCTGCTGTTGTTGTGTTTATTTTAACTGATACAGAGTTTGTTTATTTTGGCTCTTTGGTGTGGACCGTCGACGGCGTTCCTGTGGGCGTCTGTCTGCCGCCGAAGGCGAGGGAGGAAACCAGGACTGATGGTGGAAAAGACAAACAAAATGACATGTTAAAGAGAGAGAGAGAGAGAGAGAGAGAGAGAGAGAGAGAGAGAGAGAGAGAGAGAGAGAGAGAGAGAGAAAGGAGGGATGTGATGGACAGCTGGGGGTTTGTGGGTAATGAGATTAAGAGGAGGGGGGGGGGGGGTCTTGGGGTACCCACAAAGGACTGCATCAGGGAGGTACGGGTACTGATACATCTGTCAGCCTTCTCCTGGGTACCCCGATTTATCTCACGTCCTGCAATGTTGTTCTTCTCCTTTCTCCTGTGTATCCCTCTTTTCCCTCATTCATACATCCCTCTCTTTCCTCCACCATTTTCAACTGCGTTCTGTTTGGGGAAAAAATCATATTCACCCCCCCACCCTGCAGCACAACTGCTGCAGCTCATTCAGCCCTCTCTCTTGGCTCATTCTCTCCCTTTCTCTCTCCCTGCTCTTTTCTCTCTCTCGTTCCTTCCCTCTCTCATCCTCCTCCTGGCTGGGCGCTTATCAGGAAGGCCCACGTTCCTCTGAGCCCCCTACCCCCGCCTGGCTCACAGGCAGTGGCAGCCGCTTGTTTTCAGTATTTCACAGTTTCTCTCCTCTCCTCTCCTCTCCTCTCCTCTCCTCTCCTCTCCTCTCCTCTCCTCTCACACTTTTCCCAAGTTCTCTAACTTCCTCCCCTGCTCCTCCGCCCTCGAACCCCAGACTAGTATTTTCATAAAAAACGTGTGAGGGGAAGTGTAAGGTTCAGAGAATCAAACGCGACCAATAAGGATTTCTAAAAGCGTATCTAGAGAAAGATACGCCACAAAACGCGAAATAATCCGCACCAGGACTGGGATAACACAGGATAGGGAGCAAAACTTCCCTAGCACAAAGCAAAACAAAACAACCTCCAAAAACTGAGGCGATCTCGATAAACAGCGAGAATAACTAACATAAGAACCTTACGCACTAAAATAATTAGGCGTAACAAAAGGTAATGAAACAAAACAAAACTCAAAACAAAAACGCGTGAATGAAAGGAATAGAAAAGAAAACCTGTTAGCCAAAGCTCTTGTGGAAAAATAGCTCAACACAACTTGCAACAGATAAAAAGAATAAATGATAAAGAAAGATTGGAAAGGAACGACAAAACCAATCTAATCCTAAATCTTTATAACCGGACTTGCTGCGTTTCCTATTAGTAAGAACCAGAAATGCAGCAACCGAAATTCCTATACCTTTACCGACTTCGTATGTCAACATAACAAAGACAATCTTGAAGTGCGGAAATCACAGACCCCACTGTGTGCCCCACTTTTTAAAAATGTATTTAAATACATTAGGCAACGTATGTTATGGTTATTATACGTATATATACTCTATTTTGAAATAAATGTTGCAAATTTCTGACTGATACAGCTTCTTTTTCAATTCAAACTTTAAACCATTGGATGTGCAGGGAATATATTATATTTACATTTAAATAAAACTACTAGAAAGCAGGTGGAAATTGCCTCTGGAGGGCCAAAGTAAATAGAGTTAATCCCACGTTAAGAGTGGGAAACAACCAAACTAGTAAGCATACAGTGGCCCACTAGTGGCTCTCTGTCGGCATGTGAGCAGCACTATAATGGTGCACTCGCACGCAGTTGAAGCCTGGCTGTCCAGATGAGGATTAGCTGTTAAGAGAGTGTAAAATAGTCTTGACACTCACGGGCTGTTGTAGGCCCTACTTACAAAATGCTGTTGGACCAATACAGGGCCCCAAAGGTGGTCCGATAGACGCTGTTTGTTTCTATGCATCATTGGGCCTGACATGCACTGTGTGAAAAAGCTGCTGCTTGAAGCCGTCCACATCGATCGAAATGACCTGCTGCGTTCCACACAAATGCCAGCACGGTATCTTCATCACAAGGGCCTGATTCTCCCGTACCCCTCGCCCCTGTTCTGGGATTCATCTCGAGCGGAGCGGGCCTGCTGCTTCTACACTGTTCTGGGATTGAGGGAGCTGTTCTGTTGGATCTCAGCGCAGAGATCTCTTATTGCAGTGCAGTCAAACGCAGCACAATCCACACAGCCAGGGAGTCAGAGAAGCAGAGAGCTGGTGAGTCAATGACTCAGAGAGTCAGAGTGGTGGAGAGTCAGAGACTCAGAGAGTCAGAGTGGTGGAGAATCAGAGACACAGAGGCTGTGTCCGAATCAGAGCCCTGTCTTCTGTGCCCTGTCTGCTGCGTACAGTGCACTGGCAGAAGTGTGCTGTTTAATGTGCACTGTTTAGCAGTCCACGAAAAATATCCGCCATATTATTTTCCAACCTCACTGTGGAAGTGTCAAAGCAGGTCATAGGACGTTCCACCAGTGTTGCCATGTCCGCAGTTTTACAGCTAAATTGGGATACTTTCAAAGTGCAGTCACGGGTAAAAATGAAAAGTCGCGAAGCATGCACTTAAAAACATGATGATTTATATTTAAAATTTGTCGGTTTCGGTTAAAAATAGCCTATAATTTGGGCTAGATTTGAGTCGCCATTTGGCTGGAAAGTCTTACAAGATCTGGCAACCCTGTGCCCCACTCTTGCACTGCCATGTCACGTGTTGTTTTTGTTGTATTTGAAGGAAAACATCAGCGAAGGTGCGCCTCATTTTTTTTAAAAGAAGCTTCACGGCATATTTATGTGACCAAAATGTTCATGTACTTCTTGAAAAGTGTGCTCCCAAATGTACTCAGCGAAACCCCGGAAGTAAATGTGTCATCCGGGTGTTTACAGTATACTGCAATTTGAAAATTTTTTGCATACTGTATGACTTTCTCGCCCTATCTACTCACCAAGGCTACTCAACAGTGTGGAAGAGTGCTGATTCAGACACAGTCAGAGAGTCAGAGAGATGGAGAGTCAGAGAGTCAGAGAGATGGAGAGTCAGAGACTCAGAGAGATGGAGAGTCAGAGACTCAGAGAGTCAGAGAGATGGAGAGTCAGAGAGTCAGAGAGAAACGTTCAGGCAGTTTAGAATACTTCCGGGTAGAAGACGAGTGGAGGAAAGGAGGTGAGGAGTGAAGAATATTGGGATGCACCCAGACAGTCAATGAGCCACACAGCTGGAGAGCAGTGCAGCCGCTTGGCCGAAGATGCACACCATAGAGTGGCACATGCCGTAGAGCACTGCACACCATAGAGCGCCACACACCATAGAACCCTGCATACCATAGAGCACTGCACACCATAGAGCGCCACACACCATAGAGCCCTGCACACCATAGAGCGCTGCACACCATAGAGCGCCACACACCATAGAGCACTGCACACCATAGAGCGCCACACACCATAGAGCACTGCACACCATAGAGCGCCACACCATAGAGCGCCACACACCATAGAGCCCTGCACACCATAGAGCGCTGCACACCATAGAGCGCCACACACCATAGAGCACTGCACACCATAGAGCGCCACACACCATAGAGCCCTGCACACCATAGAGCGCCACACACCATAGAGCGCCACACACCATAGAGCCCTGCACACCATAGAGCGCCGCACACCATAGAGCGCCACACACCATAGAACGCCACACACCATAGAGCCCTGCACACCATAGAGCGCCACACACCATAGAGCCCTGCACACCATAGTGTTACGATCCTGATACGGGACGAACCCAAGTGCAACGACCAGGAGGCAGATTCAAGAAAAGGGGATATTTATTAAGCGTTGGGGTAGTCCCAAAGCTGTACAGGAAAGGCAAAACAGAATTAATACATAGAACATAAATTAAGTCCTATACGGACTGCTCCAAGCCGGAGCTGGACTTGAAATCAAGGAGGGTTCCAAGCCGGAACCGAAGGGGTGCAGGACTGGAAGTCCAAGCCGGACTGGGTGCAGGAAGTGCCCTACTGTTCCAAGCCGGAACTGGACAGGGTAGGTGGAGGCGTAGCACCGGGTCTGGACCGGAACTGGACCGGGAGGTCCACTCAGGAAAACGGGAGCCGACACGGAACTTGTTCCAAGCCGGAACTGGACTTTACTGGAGGTGTACAACACACCGGCACTGGACAGGAACTGGACTGGAACTGGACTGGAACTGGACAGGAACTGGGCTGGAACTGGACCGGGAGGTCCACTCAGGAAACGGGTGCTGGAACGGAATACGTTCCAAGCCGGAACAGGACTCTCACGGAATGGTGGGCTATACACCGGGACTGGACTGGAACTGGACCGGGTGAATCACTCAGGTACAGGTACTGGAACGGCGCGAATGTTCCAAGCCGAAACTGGACTTTACTTGGGCGGAGAATCTCTCTCCGGGACTGACACAGGAACTGGACCGGGTTATCAACTTGAGTCAAAAGGGTAGAAAGCAGAGGTTAGTAGCAGGGTACTGCAGACAGGGTTCGACCGGGAGGTCTTAAAGGAGGTTTTGACGACAGCCAGGGTTGTAGCTGGCGAAAACCCGACGGGGCTGGGAGGTGAGGCGTAGCTCGGGTAGGTCTCGTCGGAGCCGGCTGAACTCCAGGGATCCTGGAACCGTAACCGAAGTACAGGAGGTAGCTACGGCCGGACAGGAACGACAGAGAGAGTTAGCCAGGCAGGACTTGGCAGCGGATCTAGACCCGAGCTGGAGGTGGGAGTACCGCAACACACTCACGCAACATAAAGGGGAAACAAACACTGCTACAGGGAGGCTGGAACCACGGCGTCTGGAGATTTGAAGGGAGACAAGTAGCATGCAACAGCGAATGTTACGGGAGGATAGCTACCAAACCGCAGAACAGGTAAGCAGATAAACAACAGCGAACTGTAGAACACCGGACCAGAAACGTGACATGACATAAACAAGGTAGGTTAGTTAACGAACTGGCCCCGACTAGCAACCAGACAGGGGTTTAAATAGTGCAGGGAATGAAAGAGTGAATGAGAAACAGGTGTGATAATTAACCGGGAGTGATTGCAAAACACAAAGGTGAGGAATGCATGCAACGAGTAGGGAGAGCGATAGGCGGAAACAAAAGTGACAATAAAACGAACAAGACAGAGGAAGACGCCCAGACTGCAGCAGCAGGGAAAACACGGACAAAGGAATCCAACGTGACACGGAGGGAAACAGGGAAAACACGGAAAACGGACAGGAAGGGAACGGAACGTTACACATAGAGCGCCACACACCATAGAGCGCCACACACCATAGAGCACTGCACACCATAGAGCACCACACACCATAGAGCACTGCACACCATAGAGCGCCACACACCATAGAGCGCCACACCATAGAGCACTGCACACCATAGAGTGCCACACACCATAGAGCCCCGCACACCATAGAGCGCTGCACATTATTCAGTGCCACACACCAGGCTGAGATCTGATCCACTCAGACCTCATTTAATTTCCTTCACCAAACCCAGCTCCTTTTCTTTTTTTGTTTGTTTGTGTTTTCAGCCGAGGCACATTTACGTGTTATACATGTTAAAGGAAGCACAGCTGAGGACACTGACTCTACCAAACAGCCCTGGTTACAGCACTGATCAGGATACAGTGCAGAACAGAACTCATCCCTGAACAGCAGGTTACAGCACTGATCAGTAAAGCACAGCGCTGATCTCAAAGCAGTATATATCACTGTATCCATCTGGGAGTGTTGAGCTGTCCACTTGCTGTGACCTTAAATGACCTTTGACCCTGCCGGCTGCCCCTGACGCAGACAGTGCTGAAGAAGCATTGTGGGAATAGTTTTCAGCACTTTGAAGTTTTTATTCCTGTGAGAATGTAACCTTGCAACCGTGGGTTTTAAGGTCAGACCACGCCCCCCCCCACTCCCTGTCATACACCTACAGAGGAAACGAGGGGAGAACACACGTCTGCTTCACACATCTCAGCCTTTCATTTCTCTGAGAATAAAAGTCACTTGTTGTGTTGTGTGTGAGCAGCTGAAGGAGGACTTGAAGGATGAATGCAGACAATTCATTTCAGAGACAGGGGTCCTGTGAAGAAAGGCCCTTTTCTGCGTGACGGAACAGAGAGCCGCCAGAGCCGCTAGCGTGTCTCTAAAGCCTGCAGGACAAGGACACTTCTCTGAGCCGCTCCATCCGTCAAACCACCACAAGTCTCTGCTCCAAATGCCTCTTACAACAGACAGAAACAATCACCGTCTTATCACATTCATATTTATTTTTGCAGTGTTATGGAAATATATATTTTTTTTGCTTTCATATTTTTTACTCCTATAAATTGGATTGAAATAATGAAAAAGAGGGAAGAGAAAACAAAGATGAGAAGGGAGAAAGAGAGAAAGAAAGGATGTTAGTGACAGAGATAAATATGTATGTGTGGATGAAGAGGTGTGAATAATGAAAAAGTAATACAGGGGAAAATCTAGGCTACATATGGCTGGCAGATCACCAGTGATGTGTGTTATATGCTGTCTACTATGTTACTTTATCACAATGCTTGGGTTGTTCTGTAAATTATAATAAATGACAAAAAAAATACAAGAAATAAAAGTTGCATTCACCAATGGAGCAGTAATATTTGTTACAGGGAGATTTTCCGTTTGGTCTGAAGCCTCCGTCTGTGATTGGCTGATTTCCCCCACTAGCCCCTCCCCTTTAAGGCTCTCACGCAAGAGGTTTTCCTTCCTCAGTTGTCCTCTAAGGTGAACAGGGGCTGATTCCCTGTCCTTCCTGTCAAATCTCGGGCTCAGAAATTCATTTCCCAGAATCCCCTGATGTGTAGGCCTGACAGGAAAGGATTGTTGGTGTAATTGATGGAAAGTACATGTGCTATTTTGTGCTTTGTTACTTTTCTATGACCTTGAGTCCAAGGGCAGAGACACTCTCAGCTGGCATCCATTTTGTCCTTGAGAAATACACGCTTCAGAATTTTACACAAAATTATACATGGCTCACTGTACCTACACATTTTATAGGATTGCACCGTATTACCTTCAGTCTGCATGAATGTTAGGTGCATGCTTCATTTTCCAAGAAATTATTAATATAGCTATTTACAGATTTCTGTTGCAGTTTTCTCGTTTGATTGTATAAATATGCAATGCATGCATGCGCACATATTCCGTTTATGAGACGGCCACCCAAGCAGGATGCATTCAAAAGACATTGTTTAGTAAATAATGAGCAAATAAAACTGTGACTGTAACGAAGCTCTGCGGCCTCTGTAGATCCAAGTGTCCTGCGTTAATCGCGCAGGGCGGCGGTGGTATTTAACCGTTTACATCGATTTAAGTGGAAGTTTTCAACCCGGTAAATTCTTCCTCAGTTTAAAGGAGTGAAAGACAGAGCTGGCGGTAGCTGCTGGGCGTGTCTCGGTTCATTCGCACGCCCTTACGCCAGCGCCCTGCATTCCTGCTCCTGTTTTTTAAAAGCAGTTCTGCTTTACTGCACGCCGCATCCATCATCTCCAAGCACCGCCTCATTTCTCTGTGGTGTTGGAGAAACGTGCGGTCAATACATCTGGGGAAGAGAGCAGAAAGCTCCAGATATCACTCTGTTGCCTTTTCTAAAGAGTGCAGAAAATAAACACAAACCAGGTTATATTTCTACAGTAAAACTGAAATGAAAACAGGACACAGTGAGAAAGGAAGCCAGAAATTAGATTCATAAATTAATGTAAAGCTTCATATTTCATACTTAACTGATGTAGTTCTAAAACTTAATGCTGGTGATTAGTGAACTCCACAGACAGGAATATTTGGATTTGATTAAAGGCCGGTGTCTTTATAACTACCGAGATGATGGCACAAAGTACAGTTGGTGATCTGAGATCAGTTTAGCCCCTTTGCTCATAAAGGATACAGTGAAAATATGGACCAGGGAAAACTAGGGAATCAGGGAATCCTAGATCAGCTGTATAAGTGTGCAAATTATTTATAAATACAGGACTTGGGCTTATTAGTGCTTTATAAATACAGGACTTGGGCTTATTAGTGCTTTATAAATACAGGACTTGGGCTTATTAGTGCTTTATAAATACAGGACTTGGGCTTATTAGTGCTTTATAAATGCAGGACTTGGGCTTATTAGTGCTTTATAAATGCAGGACTTGGGCTTATTAGTGCTTTATAAATACAGGACTTGGGCTTATTAGTGCTTTATAAATACAGGACTTGGGCTTATTAGTGCTTTATAAATACAGGACTTGGGCTTATTAGTGCTTTATAAATACATGGACCTCTTTCCTGTAGAAGAAGCTGCTGCTGTCCATGGTTCTGAAGGCCTTAGGGGCCCACATGAACAGCTGACACCAGTCTGAAGTTTAACCAGATTATTCTCTGTATCCCGCCTCCCCCAACATCTGCCCAGATTCTGTTCCCTCACACAGGCCAGCTGCAATGGAGCGACACATTCTTATTTGAATGTTTCATGATATCGGCCTCCTCCATAACGAAACGCTGTGGGAATTAATTTCACTGGCAGTTGAGAGAGAGCTTTATCAATTAGCGGCTAATGGCAGTAGCTGAGTATCTCCCTCTGGGCAGCCCCCTCTGGACGTCGGCCTTTTGGTACTAATTAACCTTCTAACATTAGCGCCAGCGGTTAGCACCTTTTTACGCAAGCTTGACTAGGTATCGCGTTCCCTTGCTGTGGCGTGAAATGTCGTCAAACACCTGAAACAAAAACAAAAAACACGCTGTATATTCAGTCTTTGCACGCTCATAAGTGTTGGCATTGCTTATGCTGGTGGGTCACGCTTCCTCTTCCTGGGCTATGGGGAGACATCTCTGGGCTAGAGTGAGAGAGAAACTTTTTGTCAGGATCGGATCGTTCCCTTATAATGGGACCGGAACTATCTGTGAGCTCTGTTCTGCCCTGTGGTCTCCTGCAAAAGCACAACGTTACATAATTTAAGCTCCCATTATGCACCTCTCTGCCAATACTGGAGATCTGTGTGTGTGTGTGTGTGTGTGTGTGTGTGTGTGTGTGTGTGTGTGTGTGTGTGTGTGTGTGTGTGTGCGTGTGTGTGCGCGTGCGTGAGTGCGTGTGTGCGTGCATGCGTGCGTGTGTTGTGAGTTTCTCTCTGATGTTTTACTATACCAGGGCATGTTTAGGACTCTAAACATACAGGTTAGGCTAATCGAGGCTCTAAAGTGCCCATAGGTATGAGTATGTGAGTGAATGGCGTGAGTGTCCTGCGATGGATTGGCGACCTGTCCAGGGTGTATTCCTGCCCCTTGCCCAATGCATGCTGGGATAGGCTCCTATCATCCCTGACCAGGAATAAGTGGTTATGGATGGATGGACAGTGTACTTACAAATGGAAAATGAACAGAAAATAAAAATGATTAAATATTTGAATATATGTAATGAAACATTTTAGAGGATGTGTCCCATAAAATAATTTTATCATTGAAGACTGAGATGGATTAGCAGGTCACGCTAAGACTAGCTATTACCAAAAAATACAATTTTATATTGTTATTTTAATTACTGTTGCGCTTAATTTTGCTTGGTTAGTGGAGTATTTCATTAGAATTCATTAATTTATCATCAGATATTGTTCCACATTACCACTTCCTTTAAACTGCCATTGTGTCTTGAATTCAATACATATTTTTCCATTGTTAATTAATGGTGTTTGTGTTTATTAACTGTATGGTGTGATTATTATAATTAAAACACCAGGCTCTACAAATGAAAACAAATGCAAATGAATGCCATTCATGTCCTGAGATTAGCTTTTAATAATGATCCGTGTTAATTAATTACAGGAAATATATTTATACTTTAAAGTGCTGACACATTCCCCCACCCCGCACAAGGTTTTTCAGTGATATTGATTTTACAATGATAGCTGATATCACTCTGCTATTTCAGAACAATCTCACAAAGTAATAATACAGGGTTGTTTTGGAATGAGCTATTACGGAATAGTGATCAGTAATATCACTTCAGTTAGATCTCACCGCTATTTTAGAACGATCTTTAGAACCATCAGCAGCCCTCATATAAACCCTGGCCTAACCCCCACAGGAGCAAGCCTAGGAAGATGGCTTAGACACCAGCTCATATAGACCCTGGACTAACCCCCACAGGAGCAAGCCTAGGACGATAGCTTAGACACCAGCTCATATAGACCCTGGACTAACCCCCACAGGAGCAAGCCTAGGACGATGGCTTAGTCACCAGCTCATATAAACCCTGGCCTAACCCCCACAGGAGCAAGCCTAGGATGATGGCTTAGTCACCAGCTCATATAAACCCTTTCTATCTTTTCTCTCTCTCCAGTCCAGGTAAGCAGCATATTTCACCAGGTAACAACACACACACACACAAAAACATGCACATGCACAAACACACACACACACACAAGCACACAAACACACACACACATACACGCACAAACACACACACACACACACACACACGCACACAAACACACACACACACACACACACACATACACGCACACAAACACACACACACACATACACGCACAAACACACAGACTTTCTCACTCAAGTGCTCTATAAATGCTCACTCCTGTCTGGCAGCGATGGCAATGTTGAACTAAGAAAGAGAAGCAGTGTAATGACGGGCTGTAGATTTGCAGGGGGAAAGTGTGTGTGGATAGAGGATGTAATTGGGAGGCGATGGCGGAGATGATGTGAGTGGAACCTGCCAGTTTAGTGGGCGCAGTGTAACGAGCCGTGTTTGTTCCAGGGCATGGCTTAGTTCTGTGGGGCGTCGGCCGCTCACGTCGGGGGCAGGGACGTGTTCTCCTGGAGGGCGGGGCCACCAGGTGTTCCGTGTCTGTACGCCGGCAGGTTGCCTGGCGCCCTGATTGATTCCATTAAATAATGAACGCCTGCAGTTCTGCTGGTGGGGCGACGGCGCGTTCTGCAGGAATTACTTTCTCCTTTTTCTCAGCAGAGGAATCTCATTTCCCAGGATGTTAGGAGGAGGAAATGACATTGTTTTCTTGCTGCCGCTGGGTTGATGGGATAACAATCCTGGTCCTGTGATTACATCTGCTGCTCTTTCATATCTCAAAAGTAACTCTACTCGGATCAGAAAACACCTCTTCAAAATGGTGCTTTAATTTGCCTGCGTTGTGGAGTAAACCCATGAGCTGTGGCCAGGAGGCTGTAGGATCACTACCCTGTTCAGGAACTGATGTAGTAAAGAACATTTCCAGCAAGTGTACTTGATTGGTTTCAGTATTATACGCAGCTGTGTAAATGCAAAATATGTAAGCTTTCTAACTTGCCCTAGTAAAGGTTTCAGTATTATACACAGCTGTGTAAATGCACAATATGTAAGCTTTCTAACTTGCCCTAGTAAAGGTTTCAGTATTATACACAGCTGTGTAAATGCACAATATGTAAGCTTTCTAACTTGCCCTAGTAAAGGTTTCAGTATTATACACAGCTGTGTAAATGCACAATATGTAAGCTTTCTAACTTGCCCTAGTAAAGGTTTCAGTATTATACACAGCTGTGTAAATGCACAATATGTAAGCTTTCTAACTTGCCCTAGTAAAGGTTTCAGTATTATACACAGCTGTGTAAATGCACAATATGTAAGATTTGTAACTCCCCCCTAGTAAAGGTTTCAGTATTATACACAGCTGTGTAAATGCACAATATGTAAGATTTGTAACTTCCCCCTAGTAAAGGTTTCAGTATTATACGCAGCTTTTTAAATGTACAATATGTAAGCTTTGCATTTATTTATCATTGAGGAATGCATGTGCATTATTTTATATGCTGAAAATGTTGATGTTGTTTTATTGAGATCCTCAGGATATACTCAATTTTGTACTTTTTGTTCCAAAATGAAAACGTCATCTGCGGTGATAACATAAGTTGTTGAGAACATAAATATGTCTCTATCTCAAACTAAATCCCCACATCAGTGTCAATATGTCTCAGCTTGATTATCAGTAGAGATTTTAAGAGATTCTTTATTGTAATAATATCACAGTTGAATATCTCATTAGTCAGGCTAAGCACTGCTAAATTCTAGTCATGCTAAAATGGGAATAAAGAATATTAAAGATTTGGTGAATAAAAATGTTGACATTATTTTTATTGTGTTTCTATGAAAAGCACTTTTATACCCCGTTGTTCCCTTTTACAAGTGCAGAAACTGCATTCAGTTTTATGTATTAATAATGTTGATTTTATTCTATTAATTTTATCTATCAATAATGTTGAAATCTATTTGTTAGTTCTTCCAAGCCATTGGAAAATGTACCCCTAAATGCATACATGACATCCATTGGTGGTTAAGTTATTGGCTGGAAAACATATAGGCAGAATCATTGGTTTTTTATCAAAGTTATTTTTATGGGCCTTTCACCACCATAAAATATTACTTTAATATTATTTAGACGTTTCATTTATCACACAGTGCACTCTATTAAAGATAAGGACCATCTCGATACCACAATAACGGCACTAACTTGAGTCGTGAAGTTTTGAGATGCGAGTTATATAAGTTATGAATCATAACTTATGATTAATAAGGTGTGACTTGTATAGATTAATGTGCCAAAACCTTTCGCTTACTGTTGCACAGTATAAGATGTTTTATTAACTAATCAATCTGGCTTTATGGTCATATTCCACATTTTTATTTTTACCATATCATCCCTCACACTGAATGGCCTTCAATATCAGATTCACAATATTTTCCACATTTTTGCATTTTTAGAGGATTTTTATATGATATGATTTCTTGAGATATGACATGAGGTGATCCTTTATTTATTTATTTATTTATTTATGTAATATTTGCGTGATATTGAGGGAATACACACATTCAGCTGTGATTTAGGTTGTGATTAAATTTGCGGACAGAAATTGAAGAGAGCCGTGGATAAAATCTAATTTTATAATTTAGCAGATGCTTTTAGCTAAAGTGGCCTTCAGAAAGTATGTTTATTGTGGTCCGAAAACCAATAAGGGCAAGAGATAAGTAAAGTTATAATGGAATCAGTGCCTCTGAACTGATGTGTTTGCATAATACAAGACCGGAGAAACAGAGAAATAGAAGAGGTAGGGTTTTTTTTTTTAAAAGAAGAAAAGAAACACCCAATGAGATGTAGATGTAAACGGATGTTTTCCGTCTCCAGCGGAAAACAGGCAGTGTTTCTGTCTGCCTGACCAAGTGGATACCAGCCAGGGCTCTCTTAGCCAAGTACAGTGGGAACCCATGTAAATTCAGCACCTTGTAAAGCTCTGACTCCATTTGGGTGGCAGCTGAATGATGTTTTGGGGGGAGTGGGGGGTGCCAGAGTGTACCCCCCCCCCCCCCCACACCACCTCCCCTCACTGTGGTGACCTCCTCACACGGTACCTCACAGACTAAAACAACATGGCAGGAACATTTGCCCGTAATAGATTATCAGGGCAGGCTCTGTTAACTGCAAATCAAGAACATTCCGCCCATTCTGGAATGTTATTGCAGGAACATTCCACCATGCCTCCCTGTCAGCGACCCACCAGTGAACCCCTTCTCTTATCCTCATTAAAATAAGCCTGTGAGTTAATAATTAGCTCCTTCTCTGGGAACTCTCCACCCTTGGCTTTCATTTACTGCTTTTGGGTTCCAAATTTAAATGTGGGGTTCTGTGAATTTTACATTTGGCTAGAGAAGCTATTATGCTTTGGCGATATTTTCTCCATATATTTGATGCCAGTAAAGCATGTTGAATTAAGTTGAATAGAGAGAGGGAAGCAAGGAGAGAGAGAGAGAGAGAGAGAGAGAGAGAGAGAGAGAGAGAGATAAAAAGATACCATGAGAGAGAAAAAGAGAGATGTCCAGCCAAAAATTCACAAGTGACAAGTCTTAATCTTGCCTGTCGGTGGATCGATTTTTTTATTGTGAGAAGGAGAGTGGGGCGGTGTGCAGAGAGTAGAGTCACTGCCCTGTTCCTCTCAAACAGCCCAATGCCACAAAGCGGGGACATTATCCTTTATCAATTATTTATAAGCCAATGGATATCTAATAGCATTGCTGGAAGTCGCTGACTGCTGTGGGATTTATATGGAGGTACATGATTAGACACTAAACCCTCTGCAATGCAATCCAGTCCAGATAAGGCACACACACACACACACTCTGAAATGCAGGCGCATGCATAAACACACACGCACACACACACACACACACGCACATATACAATCATAAATTCATATGATAAGTGATATTGTATTTTTTGCCAATCTCCCCCTTTCGGATTTAAACTGTATTTGTGTGAGAGGAGAACAGCTATCAGCTTTTTTTTCCAATTTCCTTTTCAAGCGTGACCTGAAACTGTGTTCCAGCAATGGCACCCGACCCTGAGACACGCTGTGCCGTAAAGGAAATTCATTTTCCGTCGGTTTACCGCCTGCTCCACTGGAATGTCTTCACTCACACCGGCGCTGCCATAAACACACCGGGCACTTTCTGCATGAGGCTATGGAAAAAAGACCAAGCGCTTCGGCGAGAAGAAAGAAAATCACTTCTATGCCATCGTTGATGACTAATTAACTCTTAAGCAGAATGAGCAATAAGACCACGTCTACACAGCTCCATTGAAGGAAAGTGAGGAGTTGCTCATTTTGAAGGGGAATTAAAAAGGGGGTGTTTGAAAGAAGAGGTTTGTGTACGTGTGTGGAGGTGTTCAGGAGTGAAGGAAGGGTTCTGCTGACCCTGCCAAACCTGACTCACTGTCAACAAAAACACTTAACTCACTGGAGGCGGGGGGCGGGGGGTAAAAACAGGTCCCATGACGGCTCAGCACTGAGTTAGGAAACAGCCGACGTTTATAGCTGATGTTTATAGAATGTGATTATATGACGACTGTATGTAGATGGAGATTGTGCTGATTGGAGAGCTACTATATCCTAACTGCAGTGAGATGAAGTGCTTCTGTCTCACTTCAGGTGATGAAACAGCAGAAGAAGAGACTGTGGTGGGTCTGAAGAGCCGTCAGTAATTACAGGAGATAAGGGCATGCAGTACGGCTGTTTGAAAAGCTCAAGTCGTGAGGTTTGTGCGACAGCACGGCCGCGCTCATTATTGCTGGGATTCTTAAAGGCCAACCCCTCGCAAAAAGGCCAAGCCATCGTTTGACATGTTCGGAACCGGGGCCGCTGAATCTTCATGGGCTGTGGTCAAGCGAACTGGATCTAGCACATCCGCTCTTTAAAAGCAGTTCTGTTATATTACAGTTTTTCTCAATTGCTTACACACATTTTTTGAAAGCATACCTCATTTTCTCAAAACTCTAAACACAAATCCAAAAACCACACACACAAAATGCAAAACCCTACATATCTCCTGCAAAATGCTACTTTGCCTTCAAAACAACGTTATGTCTCCTCAAAATGGTAGTTTGTGTTCAAATGACACACACAGACCATCATATCAGTAGACATTTCTAAGAACCATTGAACACTGATGTGCTGAATGGAAAACACTACTATGAATGGGAAAACACCAGTATGAAGGCCTTATCAGGAGCATTATGCCTTTTCATGTTCAGTGTTACTGTACGCTTACTCCTGTTGTAAAATATTACTGTATAATGTTTTTACTCAAATATAAAACAATACACAAATATACAGTAACAACAAAAATATTTCTTTATTTTTTCCAAACGTGCTGTAGCCTATACATCACAGCAAACACAACTGGATGTGTAAATGATTTGCACAGAACAAACAATAGAAAATAGGCCAGTACAGTCAACAAAAAAAGAAAGAAAAATGTAAAATAAAAAAGGACAAAAAAACTAGGCTGCATCCTGTCTTCGGTTCCTGTCTGGCCACAGGACCTCATTGACATCACAGGCTATGTTCTCTCTGACCAAGCAGCGGGGGAAGTATCGCCTAGTATGGCGAATCCAGCCCTGAAATGCCTCAGGAGCTATATCGCCACATGCCTCATCCTCGTCCTCCTCTTCCTCCTCCTCGTCCTCCTCTTACTCTCACTCCTCTGCCTCTCTGATCACCTCTCACTTCAATGTTGCCATCCATTGTTCTCCAAACCAGGAGCTCACCTGTGGCCCTTATATTGCTCAAGCTTTGATTGGAAATTGCACAACGGCCTTGGAAATGGAAGTTTTGCCATTTGAATGGCAGTGTGTTCTGTCTGAACACAAGGAGATTTGGCATTGATGAAGAGTGTGCAAAATAGAGAGTATTGTGTGTAGTGTTTTGAAGAAAGTGTGATTTAGAATTGAAATCTGGGTCTAAAGCAGATAATTGTGTGTAGTGTTTTGAAGAAAGTGTGGTTTAGAATTGAAATCTGGGTCTACAGCAGGAAATGTGTTTATAGTTCAGCAGAATTGGTTTAGGGAGTTGGCACATGAGTTACAGGTTGTGGTCATTGTGTCATAAGTTCCAGTTTTTGTGTGTAAACAATTGAGAAAAACTGTAATAATTCATTCTGAGGAGTGCAGGGTACAGGGGGGATGGGGGGGGAGGGAGGGGTACAGGGGGGATGGGGGGGGGGGGGGGGTACAGGGGGGGCGTGAGTCATCCAGCAGTCACACTGCCACCCAGTGGCCCACTGGATCCTTACCATTAGCGTTTCCCAAATTAGCGCTACGGCGGTCCATTAGCAGATATGAGAGGCAAGGGGGGAGGAGACGAGTATGACTGGGTAAGAGAATGCTTACTGCTGTAGTTTGGTATTAGTCCTGCAGGGGGCGCTCTTTTAAGAAAAGACACACTGCTGAAAAATCTTTTCTGGAAAATCATTATTTTCATCTTTTTTAAATTTACTGCAAGGGCCCAGGGCCCAGAATTGCTCCAGCAAGTCTAGATTCTGCTTCAGCCCCTGTTTGGTGGGCAACAGCAGAATTAGATCATCTGCATAGAGCAGAAATTTAGACCAGGGGCAGCCGATTGTTCCAGTTTTGTGGCCAATTCATTAAAATAAATGAATAGGGTTGGGCTCAAGCAGCAGCCCTGTCTCACTCCACGTCCCTGCGTGAATAGTTTTTTTTAATTTTTTAATTTTATTTTAATTGCACATTTATTTCCTGTGTACATTGATTTGATTACATCATAGGTTTTACCCCCTACACCACTTTCAATAAGTTTATACATTAGGCCTTCCTGCCAGATTGAATCAAAATCAATAAAACAATCAAATATTTTGTTTTTGTTCTGATTGACATGTTTGTCTATGAGGGTGTGTAGGGTGTAAATATGGTCACCTGTGTGGTGATTTGGTAAAAATCCAATCTGACTTTTATTCAAGACATTGCGCTCGTTAAGGAAGTGTAGGAGTCTTGTGTTTATAATACTACAAAGAATCTTCCCCAGATTACTGCTCACACAAATGCCTCGGTAGTTGTTAGGGTCAAATTTGTCTCCACTCTTAAAAAAGGGGGTTATGAGTCCTTGATTCCAGATGTCAGGAAAATAGCCTGCACTCAGAACCAAATTGAACAGTTTTAAGATAGCCCTCTTATATTTCTTATCAGTGTATTTCAGCATCTCATTTAGGATGCCATCCAGTCCACTGGCTTTGTTTGGGTGCAGGGCGTACAATTTTTCCAATAGTTCCTGTTCTGTAATGGGGGAGTCCAGAGGATTCTGGTTGTCTTTCATGGCAATTCCAGTTCTTTCAATTTTTTCATGTAAGCTGCTTTGTTCTGTGTTTTTCATTCTTCCAGATATCCCCATTTTGAATGTCCAATTCCTCATGTTGCGGTTTATTGAGTGAATTCCAATTTTCCCAGAAGTGATTCGATTTAAGGGACTCCTCGATTACAGTCAGTTGATAATTGACATGTTGTTCTTTTTTGGTTCTGAGTGTGTGCATGTATTGTTTTAGGGTTTCACAATAACTTAGGCAGATCCTCGTTGCCTGGTTGTCTATGTTTTTGATTGGATAATGGTCTGAGTTGTTTTCTAATGTTTATGCACTCAGAATCAAAACACTTTTCTTGTTTCATTTTCTTAGCTTTATTTTTGAATATTTTCATGTTGGATATTAAGGCCAATTTTTCAAAAATGTAATTTATATTTTGCACTGCCAGATCTGTTCCTAGTTTATTGTGAGGATACGTGGTGACCAGAAAGGTGTCTAAGAGTGATTGTATTTCTTGGTCTTGAATTGCTTTTTGGTACTCTTCTGTGCTGTTTTGGGCCCAGCTTCTTTCCATAAAAGTGCTTCATTTTCAGCCCAAAGTATCTTTGATAAAGTTTCTGTGTCTGTGATAAAGAATCTGTGTCTGTGATAAAGTATCTGTGTCTGTGATAAAGAATCTGTGTCTGTGATAAAGAATCTGTGTCTGTGATAAAGAATCTGTGTCTGTGATAAAGTATCTGTGTCTGTGATAAAGAATCTGTGTCTGTGATAAAGTATCTGTGTCTGTGATAAAGAATCTGTGTCTGTGATAAAGAATCTGTGTCTGTGATAAATTTTCTGTGTGATAAAGAATCTGTGTCTGTGATAAAGAATCTGTGTCTGTGATAAAGTATCTGTGTCTGTGATAAAGAATATGTGTCTGTGATAAAGTATCTGTGTCTGTGATAAAGAATCTGTGTCTGTGATAAAGTATCTGTGTCTGTGATAAAGTATCTGTGTCTGTGATACAGTATCTGTGTCTGTGATAAAGAATCTGTGTCTGTGATAAAGTATCTGTGTCTGTGATAAAGTATCTGTGTCTGTGATAAAGTATCTGTGTCTGTGATACAGTATCTGTGTCTGTGATAAAGTATCTGTGTCTGTGATAAAGAATCTGTGTCTGTGATAAATAATCTGTGTTTGTGATAAAGAATCTGTGTTTGTGATAAAGTATCTGTGTCTGTGATAAAGTATCTGTGTCTGTGATAAAGTATCTGTGTCTGTGATAAAGTATCTGTGTCTGTGATAAAGAATCTGTGTCTGTGATAAAGAATCTGTGTTTGTGATAAAGTATCTGTGTCTGTGATAAAGAATCTGTGTTTGTGATAAAGTATCTGTGTCTGTGATAAAGAATCTGTGTCTGTGATAAAGAATCTGTGTCTGTGATAAAGAATCTGTGTTTGTGATAAAGTATCTGTGTCTGTGATAAAGTATCTGTGTCTGTGATAAAGAATCTGTGTCTGTGATAAAGAATCTGTGTTTGTGATAAAGTATCTGTGTCTGTGATAAAGAATCTGTGTCTGTGATAAAGAATCTGTGTCTGTGATAAAGAATCTGTGTATGTGATAAAGTTTCTGTGTCTGTGATAAAGAATCTGTGTCTGTGATAAAGTTTCTGTGTCTGTGATAAAGAATCTGTGTTTGTGATAAAGTTTCTGTGTCTGTGATAACGTATCTGTGTTTGTGATAAAGTTTCTGTGTCTGTGATGGTAATGAAATTATTTTTAGTTGTGACAAAAAAATAATAAAAAATGAAGGAATGTCCTTTGAACAAAAAATAAGGGCATAAGCAATGGTGTGTCATTCTGATTGGCTGAGCCTCTGCTACTCTTTCAGATGCAGAATATTAAAACGGCATATCATATTCATCATATTCAAAATAGGGACCCTACGGTCAGGACATATCAAAGATAAACTTTTCATCTTTCAACCAACTGTGCAAACAGTCTCTCTGTTTTATTTTGGAACTGTTTTACCAGCTATATTCCTCTGACTGTAACCTTCCCAACTCATTCTATTGTTTGCTCTGATACATATTTTTGTTACCATTCATACTTTCTATCTTTACTATTATACCGGGCTGGCCAATAGAGGACGGGCTCCCCTTCTCTAGCCAGGGTTTAACCCGGGCTGGCCAATAGAGGACGGGCTCCCCTTCTCTAGCCAGGGTTTAACCCGGGCTGGCCAATAGAGGACGGGCTCCCCTTCTCTAGCCAGGGTTTAACCCGGGCTGGCCAATAGAGGACGGGCTCCCCTTCTCTAGCCAGGGTTTAACCCGGGCTGGCCAATAGAGGACGGGCTCCCCTTCTCTAGCCAGGGTTTAACCCGGGCTGGCCAATAGAGGACGGGCTCCCCTTCTTTAGCCAGGGTTTAACCCGGGCTGGCCAATAGAGGACGGGCTCCCCTTCTTTAGCCAGGGTTTAACCCGGGCTGGCCAATAGAGGACGGGCTCCCCTTCTTTAGCCAGGGTTTAACCCGGGCTGGCCAATAGAGGACGGGCTCCCCTTCTTTAGCCAGGGTTTAACCCGGGCTGGCCAATAGAGGACGGGCTCCCCTTCTCTAGCCAGGGTTTAACCCGGGCTGGCCAATAGAGGACGGGCTCCCCTTCTCTAGCCAGGGTTTAACCCGGGCTGGCCAATAGAGGACGGGCTCCCCTTCTCTAGCCAGTTTCCTCCAGAGATTTATTCCCACTTGGGAGTTTTCTTTTTTACCTCAATTGCTTGTTTTTTGGGGGTTCAGGTCTGGTTTTTTGCCGAATTTTCTTTATGTATTTCCACTGTAAAGCATCTTTCTGACAGGGTCTCTGTAAAAAAAATGTGATACAAATAAAATATGAGGAAAGACATTGTGGCATTTCATAGTTTGTGCCACACAGTGACAAAGGCCAACAATGCTAAGTTGCTAAAAGACTAAAACATCTTTGCCTTTTGTCTCTTCCTGTGCTGTTTTAACTATTAATTAACATCAATAAAAATCTTTAACCAGTTATCTCCAATTACTCAGGGACATCTTTGTTGTTTTTGAGATATCATTTGTCAGTATTATTTTTTTATTTGCACAATAAAACCCAGGATATAGGAGATTGCTGGTGCATTGAAGGCAGATCTGTTTTACACAGACTACTGTTGTCGTGTTCTTCATATTGTTCCAAAGATGACATCACAGACTGCCCCCAGACCTGTACCTCTTTACCTCTGTACCCCTGTACCTCTGTACCTCTCAGAACTCAAACACCTGCAGGGATCAGCTCTTATTGAGTTCAGCCCCACAATGAATCCTGACCCAATATATTTACCTGCCATCCTGTAGCTGTGGCTGGCTCTGTACCGTCATTATTCACCTTGGTAACAGTACTAACGCACTTACGCACACGAGCATGTGTACACACGGTCACATGCATGCCGGAGCAAACACAGGTGAACACACACATACGTAAACATGTGAGAACACATTATCACGCACAAGCAGGCATTCATAAACACATGGGAAACCATAGCGACATACTCCGGTGTTTACAAATGCACATGCATTCAGAGCTATACACACTGAGATATTCAACATAGTATATGGTCACCTCACACACACACACACACACACACACACACACACACACACACACACACACGCACGCACACACACACGCACACACACGCACGCATGCCTTCACAAACACATGGGAAACCATAGCGACATACTCCGGTGTTTACAAATGCACATGCATTCAGAGCTATACACACTGAGATATTCAACATAGTATATGGTCACCTCACACACACACACACACACCACACACACACTCTGTATGTGGTGCAGGAGCAAACCTCTTGTGTATATCAAAGCTGAGAAAATGAAGAAGTTGATGAGAAATTTGTGTAAGTGAAGTACTGTCTACAGAAACATCAAAGAAGACATTCTGAAGGTATTTGCTTGTAATGAGTTGTGCTCTTTGAATTTATCATTGGACTTAAAAGAAAAACAATGCATTACAAGCAAATGAAAGAAAACAAGGTTTGCATATAAGGGAGGGGTAAAGTCATTCTGGCACACGCACGTACGCACGCACGCACGCACACTCACGCAAGCACGCACACACACACACACACACAAACACACACACACACACACACATGCACGCACGCACACCCATTGATCCCCCATTTTGATCCAACCAGGATTAATTAATTTGGGATTTCAAGAAAGGATTCAGGGGAGAATTTATAGGCAACGGCCACTTCACCGTGTGTTACCTCAATCCATTAAATGGGTTTATATACAATGTAACTATGGAAATACCTTTTCCCTCTCTATCTTTATCTTCTATTCTTTTTTTTCCATAGTGGGAAGGTGATGATATCCAGGCAGGCCTTCAGGATCATGGACTACAGCAGGTTAGTATGCAGGCAGGCCTTCAGGATCATGGACTACAGCAGGTTAGTATGCAGGCAGGCCTTCAGGATCATGGACTACAGCAGGTTAGTATGCAGGCAGACCTTCAGGATCATGGACTACAGCAGGTTAGTATGCAGGCAGGCCTTCAGGATCATGGACTACAGCAGGTTAGTATGCAGGCAGACCTTCAGGATCATGGACTACAGCAGGTTAGTATGCAGGCAGACCTTCAGGATCATGGACTACAGCAGGTTAGTATGCAGGCAGGCCTTCAGGATCATGGACTACAGCAGGTTAGTATGCAGGCGGGCCTTCAGGATCATGGACTACAGCAGGTTAGTATGCAGGCAGGCCTTCAGGATCATGGACTACAGCAGGTTAGTATGCAGGCAGGCCTTCAGGATCATGGACTACAGCAGGGTAGTATGCAGGCAGGCCTTCAGGATCATGGACTACAGCAGGGTAGTATGCAGGGAGGCACAGCTGAGGCAGATTGCTAATCAGCTCAGGCTTTGCACACTGCTTCTGCGATGCCTATAATACAGACTCAGGCCTTCTGTAAAGAGAGAGATCTGCCTGGAAACTACACAACTCTCCATTAAATGGAAAATTGAATATATTCAATTATGCAACAATGAGATCCGAACGACTAACGCGATTGGCCGAGATGGGTTCCACCAGTGCTGGTATTTAGCATAACCGCACTGCCAGTGTGTAGACACGTTCTATAGAGCGTTGCCTAGGAAGCATTAACAACAACAGTAGCAACAGCAACAGGGTGCTAGCAATTTGGCAAATCCGAAATAAAAAATGAGTTAATCTAAAGTCTTTGTTTCAATATTTTTTCATTACTTGCTAAACGTTTATGGTAACATTGTTGTATTTAAGCAATAGATCACTCGAGGTTTGTGCGTTATTGGATATAATCACTGCTGAGAGTACTTCACAACTCGACCTGCGGTCTCGTTGCTGCGACGTCACAGCAGTGATTATATTTCCAATAACGCACTCCCTCTCATGATCTATTGCTTAAATATACTTTAGGTATACCATTTTTTTTTTTTTAAATCCAAAATATTTATAACTATGTTACCATGATTGAACATCATGCAATATATTGGTAAATACCTGTGTATAAATACTGCTTTCAGATATTTCAATATATATACAGTATATATATATACAGTATATATATATACAGTATATATATATATATATATATATTTATATATATATATATACTGTATGCATGTATGTATACTTTGTATATGTATATTTAAATACTTTTGCAAATATAGTGCCTAGTGTCTCAATAAAATATATTATTTCTCCCACCAATGAGAACGTGTTTAATTTCCCTGTTTCAATCCAACCCCCCACCTTCCCATCCTATGATTCAATGGGTCATCAACTTTGGTGACACATTGAGAAGTTACCAGGGGGGGTGTGCCCAATAACCCCCCCATCCCCCCCACCCCCCCCCTTCCCCCCTCACCCCACCCCACACCACCACCTTTCGTTCCCCATTGAATTTAACATGGGCCTAGATGCTGAAAAGGTTTGCGGGTTGGATTAAGGCACATTGCAGGTTTGAAATCCCAGAAGAAGTTAATCACAAAGCAATCAACTGGAATCAAATTGGTTTAAGATGGGGGCGTTTGTATC
>CM056390.1:4290356-4296030 GCA_029718625.1 Synaphobranchus kaupii | reverse complement strand
GGGTGTGTATATTTTACTCTGCTGTAGGGGGGTTAGAGTGGGGGTGTGTATATTTTACTCTGCTGTAGGGGGGTTAGAGTGGGGGTGGGTATATTTTACTCTGCTGTAGGGGGGGTTAGAGTGGGGGTGGGTATATTGTACTCTGCTGTAGGGGTGTTAGAGTGGGGGTGTGTATATTTTACTCTGCTATAGGGGGGGTTAGAGTGGGGGTGGGTATATTTTACTCTGCTGTAGGGGTGTTAGAGTGGGGGTGGGTATATTTTACTCTGCTGTAGGGGGGTTAGAGTGGGGGTGGGTATATTTTACTCTGCTGTAGGGGGGTTAGAGTGGGGGTGGGTATATTTTACTCTGCTGTAGGGGTGTTAGAGTGGGGGTGGGTATATTTTACTCTGCTGTAGGGGGGTTAGAGTGGGGGTGTGTATATTTTACTCTGCTGTAGGGGGGGTTAGAGTGGGGGTGTGTATATTTTACTCTGCTGTAGGGGTGTTAGAGTGGGGGTGTGTATATTGTACTCTGCTGTAGGGGGGTTAGAGTGGGGGTGTGTATATTGTACTCTGCTGTAGGGGGGTTAGAGTGGGGGTGGGTATATTTTACTCTGCTGTAGGGGGGGTTAGAGTGGGGGTGTGTATATTTTACTCTGCTGTAGGGGGGGTTAGAGTGGGGGTGGGTATATTGTACTCTGCTGTAGGGGGGTTAGAGTGGGGGTGGGTATATTGTACTCTGCTGTAGGGGGGTTAGAGTGGGGGTGGGTATATTTTACTCTGCTGTAGGGGGGTTAGAGTGGGGGTGGGTATATTTTACTCTGCTGTAGGGGGGTTAGAGTGGGGGTGTGTATATTTTACTCTGCTGTAGGGGGGTTAGAGTGGGGGTGGGTATATTTTACTCTGCTGTAGGGGGGTTAGAGTGGGGGTGGGTATATTTTACTCTGCTGTAGGGGGGTTAGAGTGGGGGTGTGTATATTTTACTCTGCTGTAGGGGGGGTTAGAGTGGGGGTGTGTATATTTTACTCTGCTGTAGGGGGGGTTAGAGTGGGGGTGGGTATATTTTACTCTGCTGTAGGGGGGTTAGAGTGGGGGAGAGAGAGAGAACAGGCTCCCTCACAGACCTGTGAGCAGAGGTTATATGTTTTCACTACTTATTCACACATTTCCTTTGGTGATACTCAGCACCTCAAAACCTTCAAAACGCAGCCTTCAGGAAAAAAAAAAGAAGCTGAACATGAATTTCAATCAGTGGCGACCTAATTGTTTCTGAGGAGAAAAATTTGAAACGAAATAAAGCTTTTTCTTTTGACAATAAATGTCCTCTGTGGCGCGAGGCAGACTGTTTGATGTGCCTTCATCACTGAATATGTTTACTGAACCTTGGACCTGTCTGCCTGGAAATATTTGAAATCAATTAGGCGTCCCCATATCCGACAAGACGTATGAAAGACTCTCATTTACATTTAGAACCGTTTCCCTGAATCTTATCCCATGCCATTGTACGCCCTAATTCTTTGACAAATCATCTGTCTCTTGTCTTTTTGTCGAATGTGTCTGGGCTTGTGTGATTCGGTCTGTGAGAAACACTTGTGCTTGTCTGTGTGAGCGTACGTACGTACGTGCGTGCAGTGCGTGTGTGTGCCTGCATGGGTGCGTGCGTGTGTGTGTGTGTGTACTGTATAAGGATACTTCAGAAGCTCCATATCAACTGAAAGAGAGGTATGGGATTTTAGGACGGAGAGAATGGAAGCTCAATAAGTTCTATTGAGGGAGCTCTGATGATGTTTGTGAAAGCCATTATACCCCCGAGATTGAAAGTGCTCAATGCACCTCAATCTCCAGCAGCGCCGGCTGTTTATGTAAAACAGTCCCCAGAGAACCCAGGATACCAGCTGCAGGAGAGAGAAAGAGAGAGAGAGGAGAGGAGAGAGACAGAGAGAGAGAGAGAGAGAGAGAGAGAGAGAGAGAGAGAGAGAAAGAGAGAGGAGAAGAGAGGAGAGAGGGAGATGAGAGAGAGGAGGGGAGAGAAGGAGAGAAGGGGGAGGAGAGAGAACAAGAGGGGAGAGGACAGGAGAGAAAGGGGGAGGAGGGGCGAGGAGACGGAGGGGGTAATGGAGAAGGAGAGAGAAGGAGAAAGAGAGAGAGGGTTAGAGAGGGGTTAAGGATTAATTTTGAAAGGTTTGGTTTCAGTGCGTGAGGTAAAGAAATGGAGATAAACGTGACTGCAGCAGTGGGAGCCCATTTCCATTAAAAACACAAAATGGATCCTATAGCAGCCGGCCCCCTGCAGCCCACTCCCTCCCAAACCCCCCAAATAGCTCATTATGAGACACTCCAAACCCAGCAGCGCCTCTCTGCTGTGTCCCCAGCAGCGCCTCTCTCTCTGTTGTGTCCCCAGCAGGCCTGAACCCCAAAAGCACTTCAGTCTCCGAATAAAACTCACATTATTCTCCCTCCAGCGTTTGGCCGTGCCGTGCCGTGCCGTGCCACACCGTGTGGAGCCTTTCCGGAAAGGTTCAGCATGTTTACTTTGTGCCAAGTGTGGCCTTTCCCATGGCAGAGACTGAGCCTCTCCTGCAACATGATTGGCCAGAGAGCTTCAGTATCATCACATACTTATTTACTGGTATATACAGGTGTTTACACAGATGTACATGGGACACTAAGACCTTCATAGACTCTGCTCAGTCCTTTTTTACATGATTGCACAGTGTATAACTGTAATAGGCATCGTTCATTATGTTCCATAGTACAAAAGTGAATTATCGATAATAACATTATAATAAATGCATTATAAAGGTGAGTTATAGGTAATACCATTACAGTAAATGCATTATAAAGGTGAATTATAGATAATACCATTATAATAAATGCATTGTTGTATTATAAAGGTGAATTATAGATTAATTATAGGCATTATTATTATAAAGGTGAATTATGGATAATAGCATTATAATAAATGTATTATAAATGGTAAAAGCCTTAGAGTCAGAGCTGCAGAAGGTTTTTATGCTGATTCTGTGTGATGGTATCGCCGGTCCTCTCCTGTGCGCTAATGAAGCATGATGTCATGGATCATAGTGTGACACTAGCCTCTGCAGACGCAGTAAAAATTCAGTTTTAAACTCCTGGCAGGGCTTCCGCTTTCCGTGCATTCATACATCACCTCTGAGAATACCCCAGAAACCTGCCAGCTAGCCGCAGTGAGAGGCTAGCTCATACTCCAAACCGCCCTACTGTCATGACATGCTGCAGATCAAGTAAGACCACTGTCGTGACATCCTGCAGAAAGAGTAAGACTGCTGTCGTGACATACTGCAGAGCGGGTAAGACCACTTTTGTGACATACTGCAGGGCGGGTAAGACTGCTGTCGTGACACTGCAGGGCAGGTAAGACTGCTGTTGTGACGTACTGCAGGGAGAGTAAGACTGCTGTCGTGACACTGCAGGGAGAGTAAGACTGCTGTCGTGACATACTGCAGGTAGAGTAAGACTGCTGTCGTGACATACTGCAGGGAGAGTAAGACTGCTGTTGTGACATACTGCAGGTAGAGTAAGACTGCTGTCATGACATACTGCAGGGAGAGTAAGACTGCTGTTGTGACATACTGCAGGTAGAGTAAGACTGCTGTCATGACATACTGCAGGTAGAGTAAGACTGCTGTCATGACATACTGCAGGGAGAGACAATGGTTGCTGTCACTCAAAACATTTTATTCCACCTAGGATTTTATTTGTTGAATGTTTATCTGTGTTTATGTCCCTTTTGTGTAAGGAATGATTCATTATCTCTAATTGCGCATGTGAATAAAACAGACCTTTCCTTCAGAAATGACTGATCTTGAGGAAATGAGTGAAATGCTTTGTAGTGAAGAGCGTGATTATTTATTCAGAATGAACACACACAAGGGAACAGCTTGTACAGACAGCGAGTCCAACATATCAGTACCACAGAGGAACCTGCAGTATAAAATGCATTATTATTATTCAACATATAACTTGCAAACAATTAATTTGATCTCCATTTGCTTTTGTTATTTATTTTGAAACATTTACTATTTTCAAGGTGTTATGCAAATATAGTTATGAAATAAAAAATGTGTCAAACCTATACATAACCATACCCATCTTAATTCCAAAAAAAGGCTGAATTTTTGGAAAGGTTTTGACACATGCCTACCGGTCCAGGGCTGGCTGATGGAAACAGGGTTTTGACAAGACAAGTTTCCCCTCAAGGCCAAAGAGAATCGCCCTAAAGGAACACAAAATAACTCTGTCATTCAGCCAATCAGAATGCCTGTAGACCACGTCAGGTGGGATCACAAACACTTCATTCAGGTGGCCTGAAGCTCACAGAAGATATCTGTACTGTGAGCCTGATCGAGATGACACTGTGACATACAGCATGTCCACTCAACAACCAGCGATGTGATTGGCAAATAAACCACCATTTTCTGCCTCTGACAAATCATGATATTGCATTCAAAATAAAGGCGGCAATTCAAGTCAACTCAACCCTTACACAGCAAAAATAGTGGCGTACATTTAACACCCTGCGGTGTTTATACGAGTCCGTGGACACCCAAGGGTGTTAAATGTACACCATCAGTGTTAAATTGACACCGACATTTTTGCTGTGTACCTACAACTAAATTCTGACTATAGCTTCCTTTTTCAGGCCCTTTCTCTGGAAATAGTGGTCAGGACTAAAGAAGGAGTGACCTATTGGAAGAAAGCTGTTAGTAAAATATGGGTATTTTAATGAAAATAGCCATGGCAAGGTATGGAAGAAGTACAATGTGGAGTGAACAGTTATTACTGGAGGGTGGGAATAAATCCCTTCACAGGTGCATTATGGGATTGTGGAGCCTGTAAAGTCCTCCTGGTGAAATAGTACAGTCTTAGAGCAAATGTTTTCATCAGAGCTGAGCACCTCTGTAAAGCAGCATCACAATAATCTACAAAAGGCCATCAATATACCAGAGACATCATGCAAAAACAGGATATTAAAGGCCTATTAAGCATTCTGCGATAAGCGCTTAAAATATGAAACAAGTGATTTATTATAACCCATCTAATTAAGGTAGCTTGCAGAAATTGCTATTTCCCCACAGCAAAGCCCAATATACAGGATCCATAAAGTGACAAATGAAAACTAAACACTAGACACTACAATTTACAATTTGCCAATTATCAATAAAACAGACAGCGAAGAAAAATACTGCCCTAACGGCTAATTTAACAGTGCACTAAGATAATTTGAACTTCAGTTTCCATACCTTGTTAACTGCACAGGCGAAAACTACACCTTTTTCCTGCAAACAGTTTGTAACATGCTCGGTTTCCCATGTCTAGCTGTGTAGTCATCTGTAACGAACATCAAGTTATCAATAATGGCTACAGCATGGAGGGCTGTGAGAGAAATGTGTACATGTGGAAGAAATTATCTCACTTATAGCAATGATAAATGTCTGTTCTGTGAGTAGAGCCCCCAACTCAAATTACCTCACAGTTTCTAAAAAGGTAAGCAAATGTATTCACCAGGTACACCAACAAACCACTGCTTCTGATAGTTTGTGTCCAGGCAAAACGTGCCAATACACTGCCTCAGCACTTTTGAAATTATCTGTCATTCTTTTAATAGAAGGGTTTCCAAAAAGGAATTGACTGTGCAGAAGCAATCCCCTAGG
>CM056390.1:4280356-4285356 GCA_029718625.1 Synaphobranchus kaupii | reverse complement strand
ACACTATTATTCTTAGAGATCTAAGTATTAAAACATGATTTTCATGCAAAAATAACTTGACCAATTTAAAATTTAGAAAAATGTTGATTTTCTCAAAATTGTTCAAAGGGAAAGAGTGAGTGGTTAGCACTGTTGCCTCGCAAGAAAAAGGAGTCTGGGTTTGAATCCTGGTCCTGGTCCTCTCTGTGTGGAGTTTGCATGTTCTCCCCGTGTTCGCGTGGGTTTCCTCCGGGCACTCCGGCTTCCTCCCACACCAAAGACATGTATGTCAGGTTAGGTAAACTCCTGCCATTGCCCTTGACCAAGGCACTGGTGTCAGAACTGGAGTTGGTCCCCGGGCGCTGCACTGTGGCTGCCCACTGCTCCTAAGCAGCTAGGATGGGTCAAATGCAGAGGACAAATTACCCCACTGGGTCAATAAAGTATAACTTAACTTAAATATTGGATTTGACAGGTCTTGAGGTGTTGTGCCAGTACAGTGTCACTTATTTGACTGTAAACTCATGAGCAATTGGAGCTTTTACCATTTTCAATTAAAGTTACCTGAGTTAAAAGCATCTGTTACATGCCAAATTGTAAATGATATGTTGTGAAGTATAAGAGTTCAAATACTATGACTGCAAAACATTAATTTTGTGCCATTTTCTACTTAGAGATACAGGGATGAGATGCTGTTTCTCACAAAGATGAGCCACATCTTGGAACACAATTATTATTCAAGGGGGTCTTTGATGTGATAACAAGCATGGTAGCGGACATGCTCAGTCTTTTCTCAATATGCCTACACAATTTCCTATTTAAATTCATATTTGCTGCTTTAATGCTAAACTGTATAAACCTATTACTATTTTCCACCAGAGCCTAGCTTTGATATTCTGCGGAATCAAGAAAACTTCCTTCATGCTTTTCTAAAAGTCTTTTACAAACAAGTACAGTGCAGTACCTTTGTCTATAGAGGTAAATTACAATATTTTAAGTCATAGTTTTTCATTTATAAAAATGCTGCTAAACCTCTATCATACAGAAATATGGTTTCACATTTAGTAACAACAACTAAAGCACCATTAGTCCAAGTGGCCCTGAATGTGCTGCAGATTGAGAGAGATTAGGTTAGATTAGAGAGATGCCCTTTCAAGCATTAGGAATAAAGTTTTTAATAATCTATTTTATATACACACGTATAATATATTCCGTTTTATTGTTGTTATTAATATGGCCTTGTGCATCATCTGAAAGTTTAATAGTAATGATATTATTTTCATAGTTTATTGCTTCTTTGTCTGGCCATCTATAATTGTAATAAACATAAAACATATAATATTGTGTATAATCTCACACTGGGGTTATTCTATTTTGCAAAAGTCTGACTTTATCTGATCTTAATTAGGAGTGTTCTTTGCTACCCTAAACTGTTTTTTTAGAAATGTACTTTGCTACACAAGGAAGAAACGGTATCAGGAATGGATAATTTACTTTTTCTAATACTAATCTAATTTTAATAGTAATCTAAATTGGGATGTCATGTTTACAATCTGTGTTCTCCTCTTCCCTTCTGCCTACACAAGGTGTTAATGTCACTCATGATGATGCAATTTTTAAAAGAAATCACTGTAACAGAGCATCCAAAGCCATTAAACTCTCCAGTCAGGAGAAGCGCTTTAAAGAGAGCAGCTTTATCTGCATCCCCATGCCTTCTAAAGGAAGTTATTTCACTGCTCCATGGAATAAAGGAATTGTGCAGATGGCAGGAGCATGAGAATGAGAATCAGGCGTATTGTTCCATTTTTGTTCCTATTACAGCTGCTCAAAAAACCGCAAAACTGCTCAGAATCAAAAATGCAATATGAGTCTGCCAGTTCATGAATATGTATGTGTAAAACAATAAATACACTTATACATATAATACATAAATAAATGTGTGTGTGTGAAAGTCTTTGACAGAACTCCAAAGAACAAGCAGGAACGAGATGCAGGGTGCTTTAAAATAAATGAATGCTGTTTTATAAGACTGATAAGAACAGCAGCCATTTTGGCTCTGTGGTCAGCATAGGTGAGTGAGTTTGAATGTGAGCAGAAGTCATTAGAGGAAGCAGGCAGGCATCCAGCACAGTAATTTACGGAGGGCCGGAACAGATCATTCAAATTCAGAAAATAAAGGATACATAAATTCTCATGGAATTTTCCTTTTCCAGTATAATAGAAGGTTGTTTTATATGGACAATAATAATTCATATTACAGACTAGGGCACACGGACCTGATATGCGCACATTTTACAAGGTCTGGTGCAATACTGCAGTAGTCAAATGAAAGCACACTGTAAATAAGAGACATATTAGAGCAAATTATTGTTTAAATAAGAGAATTACAGACACAATGCTTTTCTGCTCGAGTATATTTAAAGCAAGGTTTGAACCCCCGGAGCGGTCTTTCTTTTACCCTCCACACTCGCTCACACTCCTCGCTGTGTCTTTAAGAGCTACTCCACACTCGCTCACACTCCTCGCTGTGTCTTTAAGAGCTACTCCACACTCGCTCACACTCCTCGCTGTGTCTTTAAGAGCTACTCCACACTCGCTCACACTCCTCGCTGTGTCTTTAAGAGCTACTCCACATAGATCTTTTCAATCTGAGAAAAAAAAAAAAAAAAGAGAGAGAGAGAGAGAAAGAAAGAAAGAACAAAGCCGGAGGCTTCTGAAATATATTACATCGACCGTTCTCAGGGACCATGAGCGCTCTCTGGGCCAGAATGGGCTCTCCTCTCACGCACAAACGAAAACAGGAGCTGAAGAGAGAAAGCAATAACACCGTGCTCTTTCCCTGGGTCCCAGAATGCTCTGCAGTGCTCTGCCATTTGGGACTTTGCATCGGGGGCGTAGCGGGCCTGCCGCCCGATACACACAGCGGCCCTGCCGCCGGATACACACAGCGGCGGAGAAATGCAGCCAGCATGCACAATATCACATCATATGATATGTTATGTCGGAATATAATGCATGATATGTGATATCAGAATACAAGTAGTTGTGTAATCCCTCTACTCTTCAAAGGGGATTATGAAGAACCACTAAGGTATTACAGGACACTGACTCCTCTATCTGCCATGCTCATCTTCTTAAGGGATGGGGAATCTGTTCAAAGCACACACACACACACACACACACACTTGCACACACACATCCACAACCACACACACACACACACACACACACACACACACACACACACACACACACACACACACACACCGCGTATAGACACATACACAGACACACTGTAAAAACACACACCCACACACCGTGTGTATACACATAGGCAGACACACCCTGTAAGGACATGCTCAAATGCAGGGGGGCACACACACACATAGACACAGACATGTACACACACAGACACACACACACAACATATGAGGACACACACATCCACACTCAGACACATTCATCCTCTTAAAGATGGATATGTGTGATACACATTTAGCAACTGAAAAAATTCCCTGAATTATTCCAGATTCTCCCATTTTGTCCATTTGCCATCCAATCTGTAAAAACGAATTTACTGGAACTTAAGACAGAGACCCGCAGCTACCCAACATCAAAGCCTGTGTGCCCGCCGATATAAAATAGCCTTTGGGTTGTGATTTGGACATAATGGCCGGTTGCCAGTTCCGCCATCTGACTGAAGAATTACACCTTGATCAGTCGTGTCGTGTAATTCAATATATCACAAACAATCACCTGCAACAGCTACTGCAAACCGGGGCTGAGGGAAGGGGTGACTCATCAAGATCTCCAAGCCAAAGGCAACCACGCAATGGCCTCACAAAGCACCAGTGCATTCTGGGAATGGCTGTCACACTGATTGAACAAAGGCACCGTATGCCTGAAGGGTCAGGCAGGAAAACTTCAACAAAGGCCTGAATTCACAACGTTAGCGCCTAACTTTTTTACAAATGAGTCCAAGTGAATTTTATTTTTCAATTTATTTTCATCAGTTTTGGGGAATTGCCACATTCACCTCACCTGGATTTTGTCAACATTTTGTCCAAAATCAGTGTTTGTATATTTCATATATACAGGCTTAGATTCAATAAACATCTGTTTCTTCTTTAACTTTATCTTAGAACAAAATCCAAGAGCTTGTTTTTTTTGTCCCCCTGACAAACAAAGTTTGGGGGGAGTTGACCGTTCACCAAAAGTAACCGTCTCTTGGATTCACTTGTAAATTAAGATTAAGAACAGATGTGAATTTAAAAAAAAAGAAAAAAAAGAAACCTAAGACTGCAAAAGGCGAGGTTCATTTTATAATCTTCAAATTCTAAAACTAGGAGTGAAATAAAGTGTAAAAACTGGACTTTTTAAATGGAAGCCTCTATACTCTTTATAACACATGCCACAGGCACAAGGTCTACTGATGCATCATGTTTAATGACGGCTTCGCTGATTCATTATATTTCCTGGCATGTTTATTGGCCGTATTTACTGTTGCACAATGCTTACTGGCATTATCTTACTGACGCACCATATTTGCTGATATATGTTTACTGATGGATGATTTTTACTGACACATATTTGCTAATATGCCACATATATATATATTGACAGATGTTGATGTGTTTTACAGCTGCCTGTGCTGTCAGGGCTTTCCTACGGATTCTGACGGACCCATCCTGTCCCTCACCAGCTCATTAGCGCCTCTCTCCTCAAGCCCAATGGCAGTCAGTTTCAGTCACAAATCACTGCACACCTGCCCTGTGATGGATTGGCGACCATTCCAGGGTGTATTCCTGCCTCTCGCCCAATGCATGCTGGGATAGGCTCCAGTCCCTGAGTAGGAATAAGCGGGTTAGATAATAGATGGATGGATGGAATTATTGCACAGCAGCCCATAGCTACCTCACTCACAAGGCCCAATGCCACTCAGTTTCAGTCACAAATTACTGCACTGGAACTCAACGTCAAGCTGCTGCAAAACCTAAATAATAGAATTGGCCCATTTCACA
>CM056390.1:4255356-4275356 GCA_029718625.1 Synaphobranchus kaupii | reverse complement strand
GAATGGTTGACGGAAGGCCAAAGTCGGCTCTTAATTATTTAATTAGCCCAAGCATGAGCTGTATATATATACAGTATGTATATATATATGGGGGTCTATGCATAAAAAGTGCTGTAATTTCAGCATGGATAAACCAAAAATAAAACCTTTAATAAAAGCTGAGATTCTGCACTTTTTACGTGAAATTGTTTGATTACAAATCTATAATTGTGGAGTACAGAGCCAAATCAAGAAAACATATGTCTTTGTCTCAAACATTATGGAAGGCTCAGTATTGTTTTGGTGGTGGGTTAATCTAATCACCTAAAACAAAAACCCTGGGTGCACATGAGCCCTCTGGGATGGGATTGCCCACTCTGTTCTATAAGTAGCAGGTTTTGGGGTGGGCGTGGTCAGTGGTTAAATTGGGATTTCTGGGGGGGTATGGGGACCCCAGATTTCCCCAGGAGGTTGGGAATGGCACGAAAGCACACATCACATTGATTGCAAAATATGAACTCTGGGTTATTTCACTGCTCTAATTGGAAGATATTAAACCCAGGAAAATAGCAATCAAGCAATATAAGTATAAATAAGATAACATTAATTCATTATGACTCATTTTTATATTACAGCACAATCAGTAGAGCATTGACATTGACTTTTATTATTTTTATATTCAGTTAATTCATTTAAAAATTAGCCACCACTTTTCCTGTCGACTCAAATACCCCTTTTGCTCCTAAACATGCTGAACTTAGGCTATAAAAAATGCATTTACCTCAGTACCAGCTTGTTCGCTAACATTAGCTAGCTAGCCTAGGCTGCTAGCTAGGTTAGCTGGCTAAGAAAGACATTTGGTTAAATTAGAGCTAGAGTTTTCTCTCCATACACACACGCGCACGCACGCACGCACACACACACACACACACACACACACACACACACACACACACACACACACACACACACACAAACACACACACCACTGTGCAGAAACCCCTATGTTGCTCCCCAGCAGGTTGCCTTCTGTCATCCATTTTGCTATTATTTGAACGTAACATTAGAACTATATTTACCTCAGTCAGAACACATTCCCCTAGGCTATCCATACTGCTGCTGCTTCCTGCACACTCCTCTCTCTCTCTGCACATACTGCTGCTGCTTCCTGCACACTCCTCTCTCTCTGCACATACTGCTGCTGCTTCCTGCACACTCCTCTCTCTCTGCACATACTGCTGCTGCTTCCTGCACACTCCTCTCTCTCTGCACATACTGCTGCTGCTTCCTGCACACTCCTCTCTCTCTCTGCACATACTGCTGCTGCTTCCTGCACACTCCTCTCTCTCTCTGCACATACTGCTGCTGCTTCCTGCACACTCCTCTCTCTCTGCACACACTGCTGCTGCTTCCTGCATACTCCTCTCTCTCTGCACATACTGCTGCTGCTTCCTGCACACTCCTCTCTTTCTGCACACACTGCTGCTGCTTCCTGCACACTCCTCTCTCTCTGCACATACTGCTGCTGCTTCCTGCACACTCCTCTCTCTCTGCACATACTGCTGCTGCTTCCTGCATACTCCTCTCTCTCTGCACACACTGCTGCTGCTTCCTGCACACTCCTCTCTCTCTGCACATACTGCTGCTGCTTCCTGCACACTCCTCTCTCTCTGCACACACTGCTGCTGCTTCCTGCACACTCCTCTCTCTCTGCACACACTGCTGCTGCTTCCTGCACACTCCTCTCTCTCTGCACACACTGCTGCTGCTTCCTGCATACTCCTCTCTCTCTGCACATACTGCTGCGGCTTCCTGCACACTCCTCTCTCTCTGCACATACTGCTTCCTGCACACTCCTGTCTCTCTGCACATACTGCTGCTGCTTCCTGCACACTCCTCTCTCTCTGCACACACTGCTGCTGCTTCCTGCATACTCCTCTCTCTCTGCACACACTGCTGCTGCTTCCTGCACACTCCTCTCTCTCTGCACATACTGCTGCTGCTTCCTGCACACTCCTCTCTCTCTGCACATACTGCTGCTGCTTCCTGCACACTCCTCTCTCTCTGCACATACTGCTGCTGCTTCCTACACACTCCTCTCTCTCTGCACATACTGCTGCTGCTTCCTGCACACTCCTCTCTCTCTGCACATACTGCTGCTGCGTCCTGCACACTCCTCTCTCTCTGCACACACTGCTGCTGCTTCCTGCACACTCCTCTCTCTCTGCACATACTGCTGCTGCTTCCTGCATACTCCTCTCTCTCTCTGCACATACTGCTGCTGCTTCCTGCACACTCCTCTCTCTCTGCACATACTGCTGCTGCTTCCTGCACACTCCTCTCTCTCTGCACATACTGCTGCTGCTTCCTGCACACTCCTCTCTCTCTGCACATACTGCTGCTGCTTCCTGCACACTCCTGTCTCTCTGCACATACTGCTGCTGCATACTGCACACTCCTCTCTCTCTGCACATACTGCTGCTGCTTCCTGCACACTCCTCTCTCTCTGCACATACTGCTGCTGCTTCCTGCACACTCCTCTCTCTCTGCACATACTGCTGCTGCTTCCTGCACACTCCTGTCTCTCTGCACATACTGCTGCTGCATACTGCACACTCCTCTCTCTCTGCACATACTGCTGCTGCTTCCTGCAAACTCCTCTCTCTCTGCACATACTGCTGCTGCTTCCTGCACACTCCTCTCTCTCTGCACATACTGCTGCTGCTTCCTGCACACTCCTCTCTCTCTGCACACACTGCTGCTGCTTCCTGCACACTCCTCTCTCTCTGCACATACTGCTGCTGCTTCCTGCACACTCCTCTCTCTCTGCACATACTGCTGCTGCTTCCTGCATACTCCTCTCTCTCTGCACACACTGCTGCTGCTTCCTGCACACTCCTCTCTCTCTGCACATACTGCTGCTGCTCCCTGCACACTCCTCTCTCTCTGCACATACTGCTGCTGCTTCCTGCACACTCCTCTCTCTCTGCACATACTGCTGCTGCTTCCTGCACACTCCTCTCTCTCTGCACACACTGCTGCTGCTTCCTGCACACTCCTGTCTCTCTGCACACACTGCTGCTGCTTCCTGCACACTCCTCTCTCTCTGCATGTAAAGTTAGCTTGCCCAGGTTTTTCGGCTCTGAGCAAAATGAGAGGTCCCCAGATCACACAATTTTCGACAACTGAACCAACCAATGAGGCAGCTTCATCTTGCAGACAAACAGACAGGCTCTGGTGTGGCCAAATTAGTGTATTCAACAATGTTACTTTAGACTAAATCTGAGGCAATTATTTTGCAATACTACAATATTCTATGATCACAAATGGCAGAGCCAAGCTCAATTTAAGCATTGGGCATGGTGTTAGGTGGCCAGTAGGGGGCAGTCTACCCACCATCACAGTGATGTAGACGCCACACTGACCCTATAAACCCTGTGCATAGAGCAGGTCTGTGCTGTAGACACCACACTGACCCTATAAACCCTGTGCATAGAACAGGTCTGTGCTGTAGACACCACACTGACCCTATAAACCCTGTGCATAGAGCAGGTCTGTGCTGTAGACGTCACATTGTCCCTATAAACCCTGTGCATAGAGCAGGTCTGTGCATGTCTGTGTGTGTAATACAGAGCTCTTTTAGACATGTAGTTACATCTCTGTCCTTGCGTCTCACGGCAGTGAATAACAGGTCCCTTGTCACAATAAAACTAATATACACAGCAGAGTAATACTCCATTAGTCATTCCACAGAGAGACAAACAGACTCAGAAGTGCTGTCGATGACGGGCGGCTTAGTGCATCTTAATCTTACCTGTTCCTCTGCTCCGTTTGTGATGGATTCTTTTTGCTTCCCTTTTTTATTTGTTAGTTTAGAGTCAGAGTCTAAACTCTGAAGTTATGGTTGTGTAAAAATGAATCAAAGCAAATAAAAGCAAATGATGGGTTAGACGTCTAATAACCATGGTGCACTAAGTCTCTTTAGGGTCACCCTAAAGTACTGAACATGCTGTTAACATCCTGCGACTCTCGGTCTGACCAATTACAGCTGCCGTTCATCAAGGTAATGATATGTAATTATTAGGCAATTTATCCTTAATGCATGCATAAAACATACATTTCCCTTTCAAATCCCTTCTAAGTGGAGAGAGACAGGGGAGTGTGTGAGAGAGATTCAGAAGGACAAATGAGGAGAGAGGAAGTGTGTGTGTGTGTGTGTGTGTGTGTGTGTGTGTGTGTGTGTGTGTGTGTCTGTGCGTGTGTGTGTGCGTGCGTGTGTGTGTGTGTGTGTGTGTGTGTGTGTGTGTGTGTGTGTAAGAGAGAGAGAGAGAGATAGAGAGCGAAAGAAATAGAGAATGTCAGAGAGCGGGGGGGGGGTTAGGTGGTCACCTTACACACCCCATCGAGGTTACCGAGATTACATTTAGAATTGATCTGAGGTGTCAGTCAATTCCAACATCTCTTTTAAACAGCGAAGCTTTGGGTGCGGGGGGGGGGTGGGGGGGTTGTGAACAAACCTTCTGTGTTTTCAGCATCAGGCAAGCGCTGTGACCAATAGTAGCCTGGAGCTCACAATCCTACATCTCCCCATCACTGGGACTGTGTAAATGGTGAGTAAAGCTTGAGTTTCCACCAACAAGGGGAGGGAACTGATACTGATTTGCAGTGGAGTAAGTGTCCAATCAGAATTGTGAGGGTTTTAGAGTAAGTGTCCAATCAGAAATGAGAGGGTTTTAGAGTAAGTGTCCAATCGGAAATGAGAGGGTTTTAGAGTAAGTGTCCAATCGGAAATGAGAGGGTTTTACAGTAAGTGTCCAATCAGAAATGAGAGGGTTTTAGAGTAAGTGTCCAATCAGAAATTAGAGGGTTTTAGAGTAAGTGTCCAATCAGAATTTAGAGGGTTTTAGAGTAAGTGTCCAATCAGAAATGAGAGGGTTTTAGAGTAAGTGTCCAATCAGAAATGAGAGGGTTTTAGAGTAAGTGTCCAATCAGAAATTAGAGGGTTTTAGAGTAAGTGTCCAATCAGAAATTAGAGGGTTTTAGAGTAAGTGTCCAATCAGAAATGAGAGAGTTTTAGAGTACGTGTCCAATCAGAAATGAGCGGGGTTTAGAGTAAGTGTCCAATCAGAAATGAGGGCTTTAGATTAAACGTCTTATCAGAAATGAGAGGGTTTTAGAGTATGTGTCCAATCAGAAATGAGAGGGTTTTACAGTAAGTGTCCAATCAGAAATGAGAGGGTTTTAGAGTAAGTGTCCAATCATAAATGAGAGGGTTTTAGAGTAAGTGTCCAATCATAAATTAGAGGGTTTTAGAGTCAGTGTCCAATCAGAAATGAGAGGGTTTTAGAGTAAGTGTCCAATCAGAAATTAGAGGGTTTTAGAGTAAGTGTCCAATCAGAAATTAGAGGGTTTTAGAGTAAGTGTCCAATCAGAAATTAGAGAGTTTTAGAGTCAGTGTCCAATCAGAAATGAGAGGGTTTTAGAGTACGTGTCCAATCAGAAATGAGAGGGTTTTACAGTAAGTGTCCAATCAGAAATTAGAGGGTTTTAGATTAAGTGTCCAATCATAAATGAGAGGGTTTTAGAGTCAGTGTCCAATCAGAAATGAGAGGGTTTTAGAGTAAGTGTCCAATCAGAAATGAGAGGGCTTTAGAGTAAGGGTCCAATCAGAAATGAGAGGGTTTTAGAGTAAGTGTCCAATCGGAAATGATAGGGATTTAGAGTAAGTGTCCAATCAGAAATGAGAAGGCTTTAGAGTAAGTGTCCAATCAGAAATTAGAGAGTTTTAGAGTGTGTCCAATCAGAAATTAGAGGGTTTTAGAGTAAGTGTCCAATTACAAATGAGAGGGCTTTAAAGTAAGTGTCCAATCAGAAATTAGAGGGTTTTAGAGGAAGTGTCTAATCAGAAATGATAGGGATTTAGAGGAATTGTCCAATCAGAAATGAGAGGGTTTTAGAGTAAGTGTCCAATCGGAAATGAGGGATTTAGAGTAAGTGTCCAATCAGAAATGAGAAGGCTTTAGAGTAAGTGTCCAATCAGAAAAGAGAGGGTGTTAGTTGACGGGAATGCACTTTGCCAGCAGGAGGTGTGCCACTAACTGAGATGAGGCAGGAAAGCAAAATTACCCATAATCCCCTGCTTCCACTGACTACACAACAAAGCTAGACAGGGCCACTTCCTGTTGTGAGTGGGGCACCTGCCAGGGGAATTAAAGTGATTTACAGGCTGCGCTGCTAATTACCTGAATAACCAGGCCCAGGTAGCTGTGTCCGCTGTGCCACTGACATGTTAAACCCTACGGGAGGGGGGGGGGTGAGTCACGGTGGTAAATGTGCTCTAATCTCTTATTAAAACTCCACCGTGAGTGTTATTCCTCCTGGGGGGGGATGTTGGACCTGCTGCCTTTAATTCTGCTTCTTCTCTTAATTGCTCTTAATTGCTTAATTGAGTCCTGACCCCGAGGGTACAGTGGTTCAAATGTGAGGTGGCTACACAGAAAAACATGCAGGCGGTGAGTCCCAATACTCAAGAAATGCACCCTCCTTTCCTCCATTACCACCTCCTCTCCTCCTTTCCTCCACTGCCACCTCCTCTCCTCCGTGCCCCGGAAACGGATCTTTGTGTTTTAATCTAATGTTGCTGATTTGATCTTAATTACGTATTAATGTCAGGTACACTGTATACTGTACATGCAAATACTTGTACTCCAAATGTTCAGTCAGTTTTGCATATTTCCGGGTAGGAGAGGAGTGGTAGTGGGGGAGTGGAGGAAAGGAGGCGGGGAGTGAAGAATATTGGGACGCAGTCCTGATCTCTGGCACCGGAGGGGTGTACGTTGTGCCATATCATTAAGGACTGAACACCTGAATCATCTCCTCCTGCTGCTGGGATATTTATTCATTTATGATGTTTGTTTTGTAGCCGTGAAGAACAGCTTTCACTAAATGGTAAACAGCCATATAAGAGCTTTTTCTTTTTTATCTGAAGCTCTGCAGACACACATTTTCATTTCCGTTTCTTTCTCATTTTGTGTCCTCTCTGTACCAGGGCACCATTTTCCAATTGATTTATACAAGTGCAGGTTGTACATGATGCTGAAAACTCTCCTGGATTCAATCACAATTTGGCCTTAACTTTGACTTATACAAATAATTGAAACTTATGAGTTTTTTCTGCACCCAGTTTGGTGAATTCAGCAACTGCTAAAATGAACTTTCCAAACTTAAGGGAAAAAATAACTCTATTTTAATTTCAGTGAAAGCTGATGACAAATTTTTTCCTGAATGTAGACTGCTGACCAGATCCATTTATTGTAATGGGGCGTGACGTGTGACGTGGGAGGAGCCAAACGCAGCAAGGGGATTAATTAAGCCCTTAGGCCACTAATGCGGGATACCCCGCAGATAAGGGAGGAGAATACAACGAACACACACACCACAGCTACAGACCGGCTCACTGTTCCCTACCAAAGAGTATAAACACAAACGCCTGGTTTCCTAACCAGAAAACCCAACAAGGCGAAAGGGAACAAAGAACTGCTACCCCATACTTCTACAAGCTAAGTAACCAACAAGCAAGCCGGAAATAACAAACGCCCTGTCTCGATAACGAGACGCATAAGAACAGGCGAGTAGCACAATGGCACAAACAAAACACACAGCAAATAAACACAGAAAACTAATACCTATTGGTATAGGAGGAGGCGAAGGAACAGAGATAACGTTCCGTGGCTACTTCCATTAGCTAGCAGTCACATGCAGCAAACAAACCTGGGTAAACACCCGATCTCCCAGGAGAGAGAAACATTTTACAGGTGAGCCGACGGAGCACCGTCGTCCCAATGCCTTACCAGCAAAATGACTAAGCTAAAAATAGAAAACCACGCCCAAGCCTCTCAGACAGGAGAAAATGTAATGAGGCGAAGGAACAGATAATTAATGTTCCAAGGCTTAGAGGCTCGCAGTCACACGCAAACATGTCCACAACATCGCCGGGTCTCCCTAAGAGACGAATTGCACCGAAGGGCGAACAGAACTAAAGTTCCGAACAGAATCGCCCAAATCTCCATACACGGAGAAAGAGCACAAAAGACGAAAGGACAGCTGCACCGAAACCATCGGCTAACTGACTAACACAAGCACAAGCCCTGCCTCTCAGTAAGGGGAAATGTAACGAGGCGAACAGGAACAGATATTTAACGTTCCATGGCTAGTTTAATAAGTTTGCAGTCTAATGCAGCAAACAAACCTGGGTAAACACCCGATCTCCCAGGAGAGAGAAACATTTTACAGGTGAACCGACGGAGCACCGTCGTCCCATAACTTTACTATCCAAAAGACTCACGTAAACTTAATTAAACACACGCCCTAGCCTCTCAGTAAAGGAATATGTAACAAAAAACCCCGACTCACAACAAAGCGGAACGTAGTCCATGAGAAGGAGACAAAACAGGGAATAAACGTACCAAAGCTACTCACTGGCTCACCGTTAACAGGCGAAAGGGAACAAAGAACAGCTACTCTACACTTCTACAAGCTAAGCAACCTAGTAGAAGCGAAACGCCCGATCTCCCATGAGACGACATGCACCGAAGGGCGAACAGAACTACAGTTCCGAACAGAATCGCCCAAATCTCCATACACGGAGAAAAAGCACACAGGCGAAATAGAGCAGAGATTTACGGTCCCAAACTTCTACGAGATAATTCACTACCAAGCCAGCAAGAAATAAGCCCTGCCTCAACAAAGAGACGTTAACAATAGGCGAGTAGCCAAAATGGTACGAGAACTCACAGCCAACAATACACCACAGTACAAAACAATAAACAAACAATGAACAATAAATGTCGAAGCCCCGAACGAAGGAAACGGTAGGCTTATATATCTCTCAGGTGACTACGCACAGGTGTAAACGCTTAACAGAAGCTCCGCCAACTCAGCAGGGCGGAGCAAGCATCTACCAAAAGGGCAGCGCCCTCGCGTGGCCACCGAGGAAAACGACCGCATAGGGAAACAGGGTTCAAAACCATGACATTTATAATTCATTTATTCATTTATTACATTATGGATTGATAAATAACGTGTGTACCCCATTAATATGGCCTTTAGTATGCAAGAGAGTGTTGCACAGTCTGTGGGGCCACAGACTTTTGCACCCACGTACTGAACCCCCAAAAACAACGAGGTACACAAATCTTGAATGGGAATAAACACTCAAAATCCTGGCAGTCATGCTGCTGTCATTATACAGCAGGATGTTAATGGTCTCACATTGTGTTAGAGACAGAGAGACCAGTATAGACATATCTCACATTGTGTTAGAGCAGAGAGACCAGTAGAGACATGTCTCACATTGTGTTAGAGCAGAGAGACCAGTATAGACATGTCTCACATTGTGTTAGAGCAGAGAGACCAGTAGAGACATGTCTCACATTGTGTTAGAGACAGAGAGACCAGTAAAGACATGTCTCACATTGTGTTAGAGAGAGAGAGACCAGTATAGACATGTCTCACATTGTGTTAGAGACAGAGAGACCAGTATAGACATGTCTCACATTGTGTTAGAGACAGAGAGACCAGTAGAGACATGTCTCACATTGTGTTAGAGCAGAGAGACCAGTAGAGACATGTCTCACATTGTGTTAGAGCAGAGAGACCAGTACAGACATGTCTCACATTGTGTTAGAGCAGAGAGACCAGTAGAGACATGTCTCACATTGTGTTAGAGCAGAGAGACCAGTACAGACATGTCTCACATTGTGTTAGAGCAGAGAGACCAGTAGAGACATGTCTCACATTGTGTTAGAGCAGAGAGACCAGTAGAGACATGTCTCACATTGTGTTAGAGACAGAGAGACCAGTACAGACATGTCTCACATTGTGTTAGAGCAGAGAGACCAGTATAGACATGTCTCACATTGTGTTAGAGCAGAGAGACCAGTACAGACATGTCTCACATTGTGTTAGAGCAGAGAGACCAGTAGAGACATGTCTCACATTGTGTTAGAGAGAGAGAGACCAGTACAGACATGTCTCACATTGTGTTAGAGAGAGAGAGACCAGTACAGACATGTCTCACATTGTGTTAGAGACAGAGAGACCAGTACAGACATGTCTCACATTGTGTTAGAGCAGAGAGACCAGTATAGACATGTCTCACATTGTGTTAGAGCAGAGAGACCAGTACAGACATGTCTCACATTGTGTTAGAGACAGAGAGACCAGTACAGACATGTCTCACATTGTGTTAGAGAGAGAGACCAGTACAGACATGTCTCACATTGTGTTAGAGACAGAGAGACCAGTACAGACATGTCTCACATTGTGTTAGAGAGAGAGACCAGTACAGACATGTCTCACATTGTGTTAGAGCAGAGAGACCAGTAGAGACATGTCTCACATTGTGTTAGAGACAGAGAGACCAGTACAGACATGTCTCACATTGTGTTAGAGAGAGAGACCAGTACAGACATGTCTCACATTGTGTTAGAGCAGAGAGACCAGTACAGACATGTCTCACATTGTGTTAGAGCAGAGAGACCAGTACAGACATGTCTCACATTGTGTTAGAGAGAGAGAGACCAGTACAGACATGTCTCACATTGTGTTAGAGACAGAGAGACCAGTACAGACATGTCTCACATTGTGTTAGAGCAGAGAGACCAGTAAAGACATGTCTCACATTGTGTTACAGCAGAGAGACCAGTAGAGACATGTCTCACATTGTGTTAGAGCAGAGAGACCAGTAGAGACATGTCTCACATTGTGTTAGAGCAGAGAGACCAGTATAGACATGTCTCACATTGTGTTAGAGCAGAGAGACCAGTAAAGACATGTCTCACATTGTGTTAGAGCAGAGAGACCAGTAGAGACATGTCTCACATTGTGTTAGAGCAGAGAGACCAGTATAGACATGTCTCACATTGTGTTAGAGAGAGAGAGACCAGTAGAGACATGTCTCACATTGTGTTAGAGAGAGAGAGACCAGTATAGACATGTCTCACATTGTGTTAGAGCAGAGAGACCAGTAAAGACATGTCTCACATTGTGTTAGAGAGAGAGAGACCAGTAGAGACATGTCTCACATTGTGTTAGAGCAGAGAGACCAGTACAGACATGTCTCACATTGTGTTAGAGAGAGAGAGACCAGTATAGACATGTCTCACATTGTGTTAGAGAGAGAGAGACCAGTAGAGACATGTCTCACATTGTGTTAGAGCAGAGAGACCAGTATAGACATGTCTCACATTGTGTTAGAGAGAGAGAGACCAGTAGAGACATGTCTCACATTGTGTTAGAGCAGAGAGACCAGTATAGACATGTCTCACATTGTGTTAGAGAGAGAGAGACCAGTAGAGACATGTCTCACATTGTGTTAGAGACAGAGAGACCAGTAGAGACATGTCTCACATTGTGTTAGAGACAGAGAGACCAGTACAGACATGTCTCACATTGTGTTAGAGACAGAGAGACCAGTACAGACATGTCTCACATTGTGTTAGAGCAGAGAGACCAGTATAGACATGTCTCACATTGTGTTAGAGAGAGAGAGACCAGTAGAGACATGTCTCACATTGTGTTAGAGCAGAGAGACCAGTATAGACATGTCTCACATTGTGTTAGAGAGAGAGAGACCAGTAGAGACATGTCTCACATTGTGTTAGAGACAGAGAGACCAGTACAGACATGTCTCACATTGTGTTAGAGACAGAGAGACCAGTACAGACATGTCTCACATTGTGTTAGAGCAGAGAGACCAGTAAAGACATGTCTCACATTGTGTTAGAGCAGAGAGACCAGTACAGACATGTCTCACATTGTGTTAGAGAGAGAAAGACCAGTAGAGACATGTCTCACATTGTGTTAGAGAGAGAGAGACCAGTAGAGACATGTCTCACATTGTGTTAGAGCAGAGAGACCAGTAGAGACATGTCTCACATTGTGTTAGAGCAGAGAGACCAGTAAAGACATGTCTCACATTGTGTTAGAGACAGAGAGACCAGTATAGACATGTCTCACATTGTGTTAGAGCAGAGAGACCAGTAGAGACATGTCTCACATTGTGTTAGAGCAGAGAGACCAGTAGAGACATGTCTCACATTGTGTTAGAGCAGAGAGACCAGTACAGACATGTCTCACATTGTGTTAGAGAGAGAGAGACCAGTAGAGACATGTCTCACATTGTGTTAGAGCAGAGAGACCAGTAGAGACATGTCTCACATTGTGTTAGAGCAGAGAGACCAGTACAGACATGTCTCACATTGTGTTAGAGAGAGAGAGACCAGTAGAGACATGTCTCACATTGTGTTAGAGCAGAGAGACCAGTAGAGACATGTCTCACATTGTGTTACAGCAGAGAGACCAGTATAGACATGTCTCACATTGTGTTAGAGAGAGAGAGACCAGTATAGACATGTCTCACATTGTGTTAGAGCAGAGAGACCAGTAAAGACATGTCTCGTCTCACAGCGTTATAGTTTGAGTCCAATAGCACCTCAGTCTCAGTCACTATCGTCTGAAGAGTCTCCTATTGAATCTACTCATCTCTCTCCCCATCTCTCTCAATTCAATTCAATTCAAAATGCTTTATTGGCATGACATATTGCATTATGTGTTGCCAAAGCTTTACAGAAACATATTACAACGTACATAAAATACACCATAATGTGTCCTGAAATATGTAAATAAAATTAAAATTAAATAAATGTTTTTTTTTTTTTTTTTTAAACATGACAAATACATGCAAATACATAAACTAACAATGATAAGATGAAAAATAATAATGATTAAAACCAATTGACAATATTAGATGAGATGTTGTTATTAAGGGTCGCAACTGTCCCTCAGGCTGTGGCAGGTAGCTACATATTGTGCGGCCAAATTTTGGCAGCACCTTTCTTCTCCAAGGAGAATTAGAATTTTCTTTGATTCAGGTAGGTTAGGGAAGTTTGGGATTTGTTTTGTGAATTTTGGGAAAAATTTTTCTCTAATTGTTTTGTATTTCCCACAATTAAAGAGGAAGTGCAGCTCTGTCTCTATCTGCTCTTTGTTGCAGTGTGAGCACAGCCTCTCCTCCCTGGGCAGCCAGGTCTGCCGGTGTCGGCCGGTCTCTATCGCCAGGCTGTGCTCGCTGAGTCTGTACTTCGTCAATGTTTTTCTATGTTTGTTGTTTTTCACTGTGGTCAGATAGTCTGCCACAGTGTATTCTCGATTTAGGGCCAGATAACATGCCAATTTGCTTTGATTTTTTGTTTGAGTTTCCCAATAAGTAATGTAATTTTGTTTTTGCTGTGTTATGGTTTGGTTGATTCTAATTGGCTTAATTGGAAAGGGGCTGTCCTGAGGCTGGATGCTGTTAGTGGGGGTTAGTGAACTGAGCCTCAGGACCAGCTGGGTGAGGGGACTCTTCTCTGGGCTCAGCTCTTGGCATTTCAGGGCTTTGTAATGGTATGAGTCGGGGTCGCTGTTTTTTAGGTGCTTCCAGAATTTGATGGCTCTTTTTTGGATGCTAATGAGTAGCGGATATTGGCCTAATTCTGCCCTGCATGCATTGTTTGGTGTTTTTCTCTGCACGTGGAGGATGCTTTTACAGAACTCTGCATGCAGGGTTTCAGTTGGTTGTTTATCCCAATTTGCAAAATCTTGCTTTGTGAGCGGACCCCACACTTCACTGCCATATAGTGCAATTGGTTCAATTATGGATTTGAATAATTTGAGCCAGACCTTAATTGGTATGTCTATTTTAATTTGTTTCTTGATGGCATAAAATGCCCTGCGTGCCTTCTCTTTCAGTTCATTCACAGCCAAGTTGAAGCTCCCTGTTGAGCTAATCTTTAAACCTAGGTATGAGTAATTTGTAGTGTATTCTATATGTGTTGTTCCTAGTGTAAAGTTGTGTCTGATTTCCTGAGATCTGGATCTTTTCTGGAAAATCATTATTTTTGTCTTTTTAAAATTTACTGCAAAGGCCCAGGTCTTGCAGAATTGCTGCAGTAAATCTAGTTTCTGTTGCAGCCCCTGTTTTGTGGGCGACAGCAGAACCAGATCGTCTGCGTAAAGCAAAAATTTGATTTCATTGTCCAGTAAAGTGAGACCAGGGGCAGCTGATTGTTCCAAAACTTTGGCCAGTTCATTAATATAAATGTTAAAAAGTGTTGGACTCAGACTGCAGCCCTGCCTCACTCCACGCCCCTGATTGAAAAATTTGGTTTGTTTTTTTCCAATCTTTATTGCACATTTATTTCCTGTATACATTGATTTAATAATATCATATGTTTTACCCCCTACACCACTTTCTATAAGTTTATATAGTAAACCTTCATGCCAGATTGAATCAAAAGCTTTTTGGAAATCAATAAAGCAGGCAAATATTTTATTCTTTTTTTGGTTAACATGTTTGTCTATTAGGGTGTGTAGGGTGTAAATATGATCGGTTGTGCGGTGTTTTGGTAAAAAACCAATCTGACTTTTACTCAAGGCATTGTGCTCGTTAAGGAAGTGTAGAAGTCTTGTATTTATGATACTACATAGAATCTTCCCCAGATTACTGCTCACACAAATGCCTCGGTAGTTGTTAGGGTCAAATTTGTCTCCACTTTTAAAAATGGGGGTTATGAGTCCTTGATTCCAGATGTCAGGAAAATAGCCTACACTCAGAACCAAATTGAACAGACTTAGAATGACTATCTTCATTTTTTCATCAGTATGTATCAGCATCTCATTTAAAATGCTGTCTGGTCCGCAGGCTTTTTTGGGCTTCAGAATCTGTATTTTTTCTAGTAATTCCTGTTCAGTAATGGGGGAGTCTAAAGGGTTCTGGTTGTCTTTAATGGCAAGTTCAAGTTTTTCCAATTTTTTGCAAATGCTTTTTTGTTCTGGGTTTTTTATAATTTTACTATACAGTTTCTCAAAATGGTTCCTCCATATATCCCCGTTTTGAATGGCCAGTTCTTCATGTTGGGGTTTGTTGAGGGAATTCCAGTTATCCCAGAACTTGTTGGATTTAATAGACTCCTCGATTAAAGTCAGTTGATCATTGACATGTTGTTCTTTTTTGGTTCTGAGTGTGTGCTTGTATTGTTTTAGGGTCTCACAATAACTACGGCGTAGATCCTGGTTATCTGGATGTTTATGTTTTTGATTGGACAATGTCCGGAGATTTTTTCTAATGGTTTTGCAATCACTATCAAACCATTTTTCTTGTTTCACATTTTTTGGTTTTGGTTTACTTTTGGATATTATCAGATTGGATTTTAAGGCAATTTTTTCAAAAATGAAATTTATATTATTCACTGCCAGGTCTATTCCGTCTTTATTGTGAGGATATGTGGTAACCAGAAATATATCTAAGAGTGATTGTATTTCTTGGTCTTTAATTGCTTTCTGGTACTCTTCTGTGCTGTTTTGGGCCCATCTGTAAGATTTGTGAATGTTGTACAGCTTACTGGGCTGTGTGGCTGTGTTGTTAGTTTATGTCCGTTTTAGATACACAGTAATTTGGCTGTGATCTGACAGAGGGGTTAGTGGCCTGACTGTGAAGGCTCTGAAAGAGAATGGATCCATATCTGTGATCGCATAGTCAACGGTGCTGTTGCCAAGAGGTGAGCTGTAGGTGTATCTCCCATAAGAGTCCCCTCTTAACCTACCATTGACGAAGTACAGACCCAGTCCTCTACAGAGCTGCAAGAGTTGTTTTCCATTTTTGTTAGTCGTTTTGTCATAACTATTCCTGTGAGAATAAATGGGGAAATGAAGGTGGTTCTGGCCAAGGATGTGGTTGTCACCATGTGTGCTGATGACTTCTGGTTCTTCTCCCGTCCTGGCATTTAGATCACCACAGATCAGCACATTTCCCTGGGCCTGGAAATGGCAGATCTCCTGTTCAATGTTAGTAAATGTATCCTCTTTAAAATAAGGAGACTCTGAGGGAGGGATATAAATAGCACAGAGGAAAATACTGTTTCTTTTGGAGATGATTTCCACGTTAATTTGTAACCACATGTGGTATTCCCCTTTTTTGACCATTTCTAACGATAGCTCTGATTTAAACCAAATTAATATTCCCCCTGAGTTCCTGCCTTGAGTAACATTGTTCAATTTTACTGAGGGTACTACCAGCTCTTTGTAGCCTGAAGGACAGCCAGTGACTTGGTCAGCTTTACACCATGTCTCCTGTAATATTATGATGTCCATGTCTCTTATTTGCTTAATGAAATCAGGGTTTCTGCTCTTCATACCGAAAGCTGAAGAGTTTAAGCCCTGAATGTTCCACATTGAGATACTTAATGATTTCATTGACTACTTTGATAGTTTTGTCATTTGAAAATGAGACAAACCTGTTTTTTTTTTTGTTTTGTTTTTTTTAGCAAATTAATAATACAGTATTTTCATTTTTTTCATTAAAAGTGATTATTTTCAATATAGAATACAACAAGTATCAGAACACAAACATGTTATCACTCAATTTAACATCATATATTTTATATAGGGTATAAGCACATAAATTTTGTAACGCTTTTTGTCCCCTTACCGCTGTACCTAGCCCATGAGGCGGGAGCATCTCTCTCTCTCTCTCTCTCCCCATCTCTCTCTCTCTCTCTCTCTCTCTCTCTCTCTCTGTGAGTGTATGTGGTGAAATTATTTTTGCTGGTGAGTAGTTTTTAGGGGATATTGGTTAACAAAGGTTGTTAAAAATCAAATATTTCTCTGTCTCTCTCTCTCTCCTCCTACACCCCCGCCCCTCACTGTCCAGTGGGTTTTATCATGCGTCATATCCAGCTGCCCCACGGGCAGTACGAGGTGTGTTCAGAAGGGTTATGGAGTGGAAAATGCCTCCTTTGCGTTGGGAATGTAATTCCGGCACGCGACCATTCACCGTAATGCCAGCGCTAAACTCAAACAGCCTGGGAATGAGGATTATTATTAGAGGCACGCGAGGGCTGGCCTTTCTGGATGAGCGGCGTAAGAGGGGGTGTCTGAATCGCCCCGACATGGCCGCCGCCGCCGTCGTACGAGGCGCCCCTACGCACGCATCTTTCTCTGTGGCAGAAATCTGATATGGGTCAGAACGTCTCAGAGTCATTTCGGAACTCCTTTCCCATCGACAGTCTCTGCAGGAGCCGTGGGATATTTCATCTCCCATAAGCCCCTGGGGTAATTCTTTCTGCATTAGAGAACACCGAGATGGAAGGAGAAAGCGAGAGAGAGAGAGAGAGAGAGAGAGAGAGAGAGAGAGAGAGAGCCATTACAGAAGAGTAGTACATTACAGGAGACACCTCCTCCCCTCTCCCTCTGAGACGGTCCGTCATCATTTGTTCAAGAAAATGAAAGAGAGTTAAGAGGACTGGACCTGAAGGTGATGGGATCTTATTTATAGCGGCTGCCTCTGTTGCAGAACTTCCCTCCGTGTTTGTGTAGCGGCTGCCTCTGCCGCAGAACTTCGCTCTGCATTTTTTTTTGGCAGATTTAGAGGCTCTTAAACAATGGGGTGATTTGACACGTACTTTGCTTCGCTTAGAGAGAAGAATCGTTTTCACGTGACGTTTATGTGACAGACAGCAGAGAGTAGTGACAGAGGAAGTGTGTTAAGGAGAGTCGGGCTGAGCCCACAGGAGTAGCGATCGGAGGCCACCCCTCCAGCTGCAGCAGTGCATACTACTTTATGCGCGTACTCAGCAGGTCGCCGTTTAAGGTGTAAGATCGCAAATATGTGATTAGAATGTTCTTAACTGAACATTCTAATGCTGATGTAACAATCGCTACTGGTAACTGAAAGCAATGGAGTTCTAGAACGCTGATTTCGAATTTTGAAAAGAACATTCCAAAAAAACCTACTCTTCAAAGGGTTAATAATAGAGCAGCTGATTACATGGATTGAGCAGATTCACCTAATTTCCTGGGTCCAGAACTGCTTCTGTTCGTGTGGAAACAATAACGAAGAGGCCCTGTTTCTTCTATTGTTTTCCCATTGAAGGCGAAGACAGCAGGAAAGTGTTTCCCCCAATGGCCAAAATTCTATCAACATCGGCCAAAATGTGTCCTTAACACTGTTGTACTTAACAGCCTTATACATACTAAGAACAAGAGTTGTTTTTTTCCCATACTTTATAAACATAGTTTGGTGAGTCAGTTTTAGAGATTTTAGAATTCGTCATTGTCTCTGTGCTTTTGGAGAAAAACAATAATTGTTTTGATTTGTAGAGAAATTCACAGCAGAAAAAGTTTCCCCAAACACATCCTAACATTTCTGCCCTTAAAACAGCACCACCCATTATTCTTACAGTTTGTTTGAGCTACTCCCGTCTTTTGGAAACTCTGAGTTGACTAACGTCACTTTAATTTGTATTTCTATTGTATCCGGCTATCTGTCTCTCTCCCTAATCTCCAGTCCCCACAAGGCGCTTATGTGATGGATGACCAAAGCTGTCAATTATCAACCATCTTCCCAGAAACAACATGTCTGCTTCCATTATTAAGTGTTTTGTCATGAGAAGACATTTCTGAGCAATTTTGTTTTTCTCCAGAACACTATGTTTTTTAAATGGAGAGTAGTGAGCGAACAAAAGTTTTGCAAAAGCTAAATTGCGAAGATACTCTGTGCGAGAGTCATTGTATATAAAACTGAAATGTCACCATTTGTTCAGGATAAATGAGGGTGAGCACAAGGCCTCTTATTTTACCTAATTGTCAGTCGATCCTCAATGTGACTCAACGCGGAAACTGATTACTGGTGTCACCATGGTGTTTATGTGATTTTCCTTGTTGTTTATTATTAACGGAAGGCTGTGATGTGAGGGATAACAGCATACTAATGAATATAATTAACTGTGCCACACCTGTAAGCTCTGCTGTTATGTTTCTCATTTAAATACCAATATCCTCACTACCACTGGACCACACTCCACTAAACATGAAGAGAGGAGAATTTGCCAGGAAAAAAAAAACTGTTATTGAGGGCTGGCTTTAACCCCCTCATGTTGAATATTTACCCGTACCTTTACCTGAAATAAGCCATGTGGTAATTTAAGTGGTCTTTTTCATCTGGATCTGTGACTGTTAAATACCATTTAAGTGGTTAGATTATTGGTCAGTTTTCCTCAGAAAACATACATATCCTTCTCACTTAAAGGTTGTATCAGCGATTTTGGGTGGAAACATAAATGATCACATTCATCTGATTTTTCCTCACGATCCGCTAGCTGCCCGCCCCATAAGCAGGCCGTCAAAAAACCGCGTCTCTGTAGGCAGCCTATGCTCCGAGATCATACACAAAAACAATGGTACTACCAACTACTCAAAACCAAAATAAACAGTATTCCAACCAATCACAATGATCTGCACAAACGTGACGTCACTTCTGAAGCGAAATCCCAAACAAACATACTTATGAATAATTATGTTATGTTTTTAAAAATAGTGTTCAAGCATCCAGAATTATAACCACGTTAATAACGTTTGTAAGAAACCAAACCGTTTGTAAATCCGTCAAGATTTCAGCGAGATAAGAGTATTAGCGTTTGTGCAGATCATTGTGATTGGTTGGAATACTGTTTATTTTGGTTTTGAGTGGTTGGTAGTACCATTTGTTTTTGTGTACGATCTCGGAGCATAGGCTGCCTACAGAGACGCGGTTTTTTGACGGCCTGCTTATGGGGCGGGCAGCTAGCGGATCGTGAGGAAAAATCAGATGAATGTGATCATTTATGTTTCCACCCAAAATCGCTGATACAACCTTTAAGAATTAGAAAATTGTTATTTTCACATTTTAGCATACAAATCTGTATATGAAACTGTGCTGAATCTAATAAAATGTATCTTTGGAAAGCGTGTTTGTCCAAGGCCATATAGACAAAAGACCTGTCCACACACACACACACACACACACACACACACGTGGGAAAGGCACGCACAAGCAGCACATATGCACGCACAAACACGCCCAGTTCTCACTGGCACTAACCTGTGGGCTGTCAGACATCTCCAAACACCTCTTTCATGTGTAATCTGGGGATAACCAGGAGAAT
>CM056390.1:4247856-4252856 GCA_029718625.1 Synaphobranchus kaupii | reverse complement strand
GCTCATAGTGCTGTAAGGTTATGAGCAGCCTGGTCAGGCTCATAGTGCTGTAAGGTTATGAGCAGCCTGGTCAGGCTCATAGTACTGTAAGGTTATGAGCAGCCTGGTCAGGCTCATAGTGCTGTAAGGTTATGAGCAGCCTGGTCAGGCTCATAGTGCTGTAAGGTTATGAGCAGTCTGGTCAGGCTCATAGTACTGTAAGGTTATGAGCAGCCTGGTCAGGCTCATAGTACTGTAAGGTTATGAGCAGCCTGGTCAGGCTCATAGTACTGTAAGGTTATGAGCAGCCTGGTCAGGCTCATAGTGCTATAAGGTTATGAGCAGCCTGGTCAGGCTCATAGTACTGTAAGGTTATGAGCAGCCTGGTCAGGCTCATAGTGCTGTAAGGTTATGAGCAGCCTGGTCAGGCTCATAGTACTGTAAGGATATGAGCAGCCTGGTCAGACTCATAGTACTGTAAGGTTATGAGCAGCCTGGTCTGGTTCATAGTGCTGTAAGGTCATGAGCAGCCTGGTCAGGCTCATAGTGCTGTAAGGTTATGAGCAGTCTGGTCAGGCTCATAGTGCTGTAAGGTTATGAGCAGCCTGGTCAGGCTCATAGTACTGTAAGGTTATGAGCAGTCTGGTCAGGCTCATAGTGCTGTAAGGTTATGAGCAGCCTGGTCAGGCTCATAGTACTGTAAGGTTATGAGCAGCCTGGTCAAGCTCATAGTGCTGTAAAGTTATGAGCAGCCTGGTCAGGGTCATAGTGCTGTAAGGTTATGAGCAGCCTGGTCAGGCTCATAGTGCTGTAAGGTTATGAGCAGCCTGGTCAGGCTCATAGTGCTGTAAGGTTATGAGCAGGCTGGTCAGGCTCATACTGCTGTAAGGTTATGAGCAGCCTGGTCAGGCTCATACTGCTGTAAGGTTATGAGCAGCCTGGTCAGGCTCATACTGCTGTAAGGTTATGAGCAGCCTGGTCAGGCTCATACTGCTGTAAGGTTATGAGCAGCCTGGTCAGGCTCATAGTGCTGTAAGGTTATGAGCAGCCTGGTCAGGCTCATAGTGCTGTAAGGTTATGAGCAGCCTGGTCAGGCTCATAGTTGCTGTAAGGTTATGAGCAGCCTGGTCAGGCTCATAGTGCTGTAAGGTTATGAGCAGCCTGGGTCAGGCTCATAGTGCTGTAAGGTTATGAGCAGCCTGGTCAGGCTCATAGTGCTGTAAGGTTATGAGCAGCCTGGTCAGGCTCATAGTACTGTAAGGTTATGAGCAGCCTGGTCAGGCTCATAGTACTGTAAGGTTATGAGCAGCCTGGTCAGGCTCATAGTGCTGTAAGGTTATGAGCAGTCTGGTCAGGCTCATAGTACTGTAAGGTTATGAGCAGCCTGGTCAGGCTCATAGTGCTGTAAGGTTATGAGCAGCCTGGTCAGGCTCATAGTGCTGTAAGGTTATGAGCAGCCTGGTCAGGCTCATAGTGCTGTAAGGTTATGAGCAGTCTGGTCAGGCTCATAGTGCTGTAAGGTTATGAGCAGCCCTGGTCAGGCTCATAGTGCTGTAAGGTTATGAGCAGCCTGGTCAGGCTCATACTGCTGTAAGGTTATGAGCAGCCCTGGTCAGGCTCATAGTGCTGTAAGGTTATGAGCAGGCTGGTCAGGGTCATAGTGCTGTAAGGTTATGAGCAGCCTGGTCAGGCTCATAGTGCTGTAAGGTTATGAGCAGCCTGGTCAGGCTCATAGTGCTGTAAGGTTATGAGCAGCCTGGTCAGGCTCATAGTACTGTAAGGTTATGAGCAGTCTGCTCAGGCTCATACTGCTGTAAGGTTATGAGCAGCCTGGTCAAGCTCATAGTGCTGTAAGGTTATGAGCAGGCTGGTCAGGGTCATAGTACTGTAAGGTTATGAGCAGGCTGGTCAGGGTCATAGTACTGTAAGGTTATGAGCAGCCTGGTCAGGCTCATACTGCTGTAAGGTTATGAGCAGTCTGGTCAGGCTCATAGTACTGTAAGGTTATGAGCAGCCTGGTCAGGCTCATAGTGCTGTAAGGTTATGAGCAGCCTGGTCAGGCTCATAGTACTGTAAGGTTATGAGCAGCCTGGTCAGGCTCATAGTGCTGTAAGGTTATGAGCAGCCTGGTCAGGCTCATAGTGCTGTAAGGTTATGAGCAGTCTGGTCAGGCTCATAGTACTGTAAGGTTATGAGCAGCCTGGTCAGGCTCATAGTACTGTAAGGTTATGAGCAGCCTGGTCAGGTTCATAGTGCTGTAAGGTCATGAGCAGCCCTGGTCAGGCTCATAGTGCTGTAAGGTTATGAGCAGTCTGGTCAGGCTCATAGTACTGTAAGGTTATGTGCAGCCTGGTCAGGCTCATAGTACTGTAAGGTTATGAGCAGCCTGGTCAGGTTCATAGTGCTGTAAGGTTATGAGCAGTCTGGTCAGGCTCATAGTACTGTAAGGTTATGAGCAGCCCTGGTCAGGCTCATAGTGCTGTAAGGTTATGAGCAGCCTGGTCAGGCTCATAGTACTGTAAGGTTATGAGCAGCCTGGTCAGGCTCATAGTACTGTAAGGTTATGAGCAGCCTGGTCAGGCTCATAGTGCTGTAAGGTTATGAGCAGCCTGGTCAGGCTCATAGTGCTGTAAGGTTATGAGCAGCCTGGTCAGGCTCATAGTGCTGTAAGGTTATGATCAGCCTGGTCAGGCTCATAGTACTGTAAGGTTATGCACAGTCTGGTCAGGCTCATAGTACTGTAAGGTTATGAGCAGCCTGGTCAGGCTCATAGTGCTGTAAGGTTATGAGCAGTCTGGTCAGGCTCATAGTACTGTAAGGTTATGAGCAGCCTGGTCAGGCTCATAGTGCTGTAAGGTTATGAGCAGCCTGGTCAGGCTCATAGTACTGTAAGGTTATGAGCAGCCTGGTCAGGCTCATAGTACTGTAAGGTTATGAGCAGCCTGGTCAGGCTCATAGTGCTGTAAGGTTATGAGCAGCCTGGTCAGGCTCATAGTGCTGTAAGGTTATGAGCAGCCTGGTCAGGCTCATAGTACTGTAAGGTTATGCGCAGTCTGGTCAGGCTCATAGTACTGTAAGGTTATGAGCAGCCTGGTCAGGCTCATAGTGCTGTAAGGGTATGAGCAGTCTGGTCAGGCTCATAGTACTGTAAGGTTATGAGCAGCCTGGTCAGGCTCATAGTGCTGTAAGGTTATGAGCAGCCTGGTCAGGCTCATAGTGCTGTAAGGTTATGAGCAGCCTGGTCAGGCTCATAGTACTGTAAGGTTATGAGCAGTCTGGTCAGGCTCATAGTACTGTAAGGTTATGAGCAGCCTGGTCAGGCTCATAGTGCTGTAAGGTTATGAGCAGCCTGGTCAGGCTCATAGTGCTGTAAGGTTATGAGCAGCCTGGTCAGGCTCATAGTACTGTAAGGTTATGCGCAGCCTGGTCAGGCTCATAGGGCCAGATTCAGAGTTGAGATAAGCATGCGCAAATGGGACTTACTCCAAAAATCCCGCGTAGCTTAAGCTATTTGTGATTCAAACATATGACTTATCCGCTGTTTTAAATGTCTCTCCAGTATATACGCAGCATTACATGCACGGCGTGGAGATTTGATGAAAATGAGGCGTGTCTGCAAGTCATGCAAGATATGCGTATTCAGAAGTTTTCACTTAATTTTTTTCTGTGCAACTTTGTTCAGAAAAATAGGTGGTTTTTGTCTAGCGCTGCCAATAGATGATTATGAAAAATACAGCATCTTTCAAAAAATGTATATGAGAATGAGTGCATGTTCTTTGAAAATAATAATATTGGTCTTATTTTTCTTTGCCTAGCCTACTTACAATTATCAAAGAGCTGTCATAAAAAGAAAAATATCTAAAAGTAGGCTATGATTGACTGTCTGGCATTTCATACCAGACCGATATTAGATGGATTAATTGATAGACAGTGTCTGGATCATATTCGCTTTGACAGAGAGACGATTTGTGTCAGCACAGCTTCTCCAAAATTATTAAGTTGAAGACACCGCATATAGGCTATTGTGTTCAACCACCGTAGGCTACATGACTTTATTAGGTAAATTATTAATGATTGTGTTTTGTGATGGGTATATCCAAATCATGCTATGATCATTTTATCAATTTGATGGATTAATATGTTCACTGCCTTCCCCATCCCGCAAGAGCAACTACAATGCACAAAGGTAGGTTATTAAAGGCAATGTCACTGACACGTTGAAAATGTATACCACCATAACAGCACAATACCACCATAACAGCACAATTGTGTATCCTACTCCCAGCCAAACATGGGGAGAGAGGGAGCTCATCAATACATACACACACACGCACACACACACGCACACGCACACACACACACACACACACACACAATATATATATGGTTTATTTTTGTACAAGTGTGTTTGTGTGTGTTTGTGTGTCCAGAGGAGGGCACACAAACCTTTTCCGCTGTTCCCGTCTCCATGACGATCATCCCTCATCCTGTGTATCAATCCTGTCCCTGTCCGGGCCTGACCCGAAGGGGGTAACCCGCGCTTCCCGTTATGCCTGGTTCCCGTGGCGACCTTCGCCAAGCCTTATGGGATTGCTCTTGTTTGTGCAAAGCCTGTACTCTGTGCTCTGCTGCTGTTAGGGGCAAAGGACAGACTCCTACAAAATTAATTTTACAAAACACCTCGTTTTACCTCCACACCATCCTACTGAGCCAGGAGACATTAGGAGACCTCGTTTTACCTCCACACCATCCTACTGAGCCAGGAGACATTAGGAGACCTCGTTTTACCTCCACACCATCCTACTGAGCCAGGAGACATTTAGTAAGGAGGGAAAGTAAACAGCCTCAGTGTGCAAATTCTCTTTTCCAGCAGAGAGAAGACAGAAGCCTTCCTCACTGTGGTCCCGTAACAGTCCTCTGCTATCAGCTCAGAGAGTAATGCTATAATCAACGTCAGCACACACCTGAATGGGCAGGTATAATATCAAACAGAGAGGGCTTTAGGGCAAAACTCTGCAGCT
>CM056390.1:4220359-4247356 GCA_029718625.1 Synaphobranchus kaupii | reverse complement strand
CAGTCTGGTCAGGCTCATAGTACTGTAAGGTTATGAGCAGCCTGGTCAGGCTCATAGTTCTGTAAGGTTATGAGCAGTCTGGTCAGGCTCATAGTACTGTAAGGTTATGAGCAGCCTGGTCAGGCTCATAGTGCTGTAAGGTTATGAGCAGCCTGGTCAGGCTCATAGTAAGTACTGTAAGGTTATGAGCAGCCTGGTCAGGCTCATAGTACTGTAAGGTTATGAGCAGCCTGGTCAGGCTCATAGTGCTGTAAGGTTATGAGCAGCCTGGTCAGGCTCATAGTGCTGTAAGGTTATGAGCAGCCTGGTCAGGCTCATAGTACTGTAAGGTTATGCGCAGTCTGGTCAGGCTCATAGTACGGTAAGGTTATGAGCAGCCTGGTCAGGCTCATAGTGCTGTAAGGGTATGAGCAGTCTGGTCAGGCTCATAGTACTGTAAGGTTATGAGCAGCCTGGTCAGGCTCATAGTGCTGTAAGGTTATGAGCAGCCTGGTCAGGCTCATAGTGCTGTAAGGTTATGAGCAGCCTGGTCAGGCTCATAGTACTGTAAGGTTATGAGCAGTCTGGTCAGGCTCATAGTACTGTAAGGTTATGAGCAGCCTGGTCAGGCTCATAGTGCTGTAAGGTTATGAGCAGCCTGGTCAGGCTCATAGTGCTGTAAGGTTATGAGCAGCCTGGTCAGGCTCATAGTACTGTAAGGTTATGCGCAGCCTGGTCAGGCTCATAGGGCCAGATTCAGAGTTGAGATAAGCATGCGCAAATGGGACTTACTCCAAAAATCCCCGCGTAGCTTAAGCTATTTGTGATTCAAACATATGACTTATCCGCTGTTTTAAATGTCTCTCCAGTATATACGCAGCATTACATGCACGGCGTGGAGATTTGATGAAAATGAGGCGTGTCTGCAAGTCATGCAAGATATGCGTATTCAGAGTTTTCACTTAATTTTTTTCTGTGCAACTTTGTTCAGAAAAATAGGTGGTTTTTGTCTAGCGCTGCCAATAGATGATTATGAAAAATACAGCATCTTTCAAAAAATGTATATGAGAATGAGTGCATGTTCTTTGAAAATAATAATATTGGTCTTATTTTTCTTTGCCTAGCCTACTTACAATTATCAAAGAACTGTCATAAAAAGAAAAATATCTAAAAGTAGGCTATGATTGACTGTCTGGCATTTCATACCAGACCGATATTAGATGGATTCATTGATAGACAGTGTCTGGATCATATTCGCTTTGACAGAGAGACGATTTGTGTCAGCACAGCTTCTCCAAAATTATTAAGTTGAAGACATCGCATATAGGCTATTGTGTTCAACCACCGTAGGCTACATGACTTTATTAGGTAAATTATTAATGATTGTGTTTTGTGATGGGTATATCCAAATCATGCTATGATCATTTTATCAATGTGATGGATTAATACGTTCACTGCCTTCCCCATCCCGCAAGAGCAACTACAATGCACAAAGGTAGGTTATTAAAGGCAATGTCACTGACACGTTGAAAATGTATACCACCATAACAGCACAATACCACCATAACAGCACAATTGTGTATCCTACTCCCAGCCAAACATGGGGAGAGAGGGAGCTCATCAATACATACACACACACGCACACACACACGCACACGCACACACACACACACACACACACACATATATATATGGTTTATTTTTGTACAAGTGTGTTTGTGTGTGTTTGTGTGTCCAGAGGAGGGCACACAAACCTTTTCCGCTGTTCCCGTCTCCATGACGATCATCCCTCATCCTGTGTATCAATCCTGTCCCTGTCTGGGCCTGACCCGAAGGGGGTAACCCGCGCTTCCCGTTATGCCTGGTTCCCGTGGCGACCTTCGCCAAGCCTTATGGGATTGCTCTTGTTTGTGCAAAGCTGTACTCTGTGCTCTGCTGCTGTTAGGGGCAAAGGACAGACTCCTACAAAATTCATTTTACAAAAACACCTCGTTTTACCTCCACACCATCCTACTGAGCCAGGAGACATTAGGAGACCTCGTTTTACCTCCACACCATCCTACTGAGCCAGGAGACATTAGGAGACCTCGTTTTACCTCCACACCATCCTACTGAGCCAGGAGACATTAGGAGACCTCGTTTTACCTCTACACCATCCTACTGAGCCAGGAGACATTTAGTAAGGAGGGAAAGTAAACAGCCTCAGTGTGCAAATTCTCTTTTCCAGCAGAGAGAAGACAGAAGCCTTCCTCACTGTGGTCCCGTAACAGTCCTCTGCTATGAGCTCAGAGAGTAATGCTATAATCAACGTCAGCACACCACCTGAATGGGCAGGTATCAGCACAGAGAGTAATGCTATAATCAACGTCAGCACACACCTGAATGGGCAGGTATAATATCAAACAGAGAGGGCTTTAGGGCAAAACTCTTCAGCTGCTTCAAAGAATGGTGTATAAAGCGGTCAGGAGTTTTTGGATAGCCGAGACACAAACTGAAATAAATGTAAGAAATCGTAGATACTGTGAGATACTTGCAAAAAGACATTTAATAATTCACATATGCCTGACGAAGGTTTATGTGACAGAAACGTTGCTGTTATTAAATGTATTTTTGCAAGTATCTCACAGTGTGCAGAAGTTCTTGTCCTTTATTTGGGAATGTCAGATATGAAACTGCAGACAGTATTAGGCATGCCGGGGGGCGTGGGCTTGCGGGGGGGGCGTGGCCTCGGTGATTGACATTGCTCGTCTCATTGCCGGCATGGTTGCCATGACTCCATCTTTTGCTCCACATCGAGGTCCATTTTCTAAAATGAAAACGAGGACATCTGAACAAGATTAATCTGCTGCTGAGGGAGATGTACTGTAGAGAGAGAGAGAGAGCGGGAGAGGGAGAGGGTTGGGTTAGAGGTATTTTTTACACTCACACAGTTATACTCTTCGCCTGGTGGCGTCGGGCTGATCCTACCCTTCCCAGAATGCTTCACTGCCAATGGTCCAATGGTCCAAGGTCCAGTGGTCACATCTGAACTAAATAAGAGTTAGAGTTGGAAGTCTCAGTCACCCTCAGTTAAGAGTTCTTTGATTGTACCTATTTTACAGAGGCAATGTGTATCCAGCTCCTACCTACACAAACTGTCGCCCGCTGTTTGATTTAATCACTACCTAATACACTGTATGTCAGTCCCTCAACAAAATCATGATCTTTTGTACAAGCACATGAGGATTTCATAATATATATATATACATGATACACAGTGTAGCAAATGTGGTTATTATGTCAAACAAACTCAAACTCTACATTTTTATCCATAATTATTATTATTATTAGCAGCATTTATTTATTATCTTTTTTTACCTTTTCTGATTTTTTTTTTGTTTTGTTTTGTTTGAAACACATAATAACAGTTTTTGGGGCTAAAATAAAAGTCAGAATGGACGTCTTCTGAGGCCACATAACTGCAGCCTTTTCAGCTGCACGTTGGCGTTTAGTAATCAGAGTCTTTTGTTCCGGTCCATTCCTCCTGTTGAAGCAGGGCTCAGAGACGCCTTTTATTGTGCAAAGCAGAGGATGACTACAGCAGGCATAATCACACACAAGGTTCCTGCTATAATTTTAAAAGAATGATGATAATGACGATAATCACTGGTGGTGATCGCTACCAAATAGCTTTTTTCCTTTCCTTAACCACTTTTCTTAAACAAGCGCTTTGTGTTCCCTGCCTCAGATCCCCCCCCCCCCCCCCCCCCCCCCCCCCCCCCACCCAAAGGCCCTGCTGTCTACTCGCTGAAAGATGGGATCAGTTTTCTCAAAGATCACTGATCATTTTGTTCTCGTGAAACCCGCTGCGCCACTGCGTCTGCTTTTCGATTTTTCAAATGGCACAATCAAGCCGACGGCTTGCGTGCGACACAGGCTAGCCCCGTTAGCGTTAGCGGTTGAACAGAAAAACACTTTCACATTCTCCTCGCCTCATTATCTTCCTGTAATCTGTTGTTTTGTCTCGCCAGTTCTCTGCCAGCAAACCCGTTTCAAATCAGGGCTCAGTGCGTTACTCTGTCTAAAATCCTTTTGATTGATTTCTGAGTTGGCAGGTAAAAAAAACACCTGAAAGTGAAGGTTAATTTCACTTGCCAAGCATTTCCCTCTCAGGTGACTGCTGTCTGTATGCTGTGGGAAGGCAGAGTAACAAGCTTGTGAAAGAACTAATACATGCAAACATTCTGTGATTTTTGCTAAATAATACATTCTGATCATCTCCTCATGAGACCGAATGAAAATAACTGGTATGAATATTATTAGAACCTCCCATTAATATTTGTGATACACTGGCTCCTCTGTAAAAAAAAAACAGTGTATATTTTAGGTGACAGGGATCTGGCAGGCTGGTGACCAGGACACTACAGAGGGGATCAGAGGCGAGCGTTTTCGCCCCATGGCCAGGTCATGTGACCTGGTCTGCCCTCAGGTGAGAGTCAGGAACAGTGCCTTCATGCTACAGGTGATCACCTCAGGTAGAGCTTCAGCCGCACTCGCTCTGATCACCTGACCGCCGTTTCAGAACCCCGGGGTGTGCTCACAGTTCGTCTTTCATCCTGCCGTTTATCCTGCTTTGAGAAGAAAGCGTTTGGACGGGGTTCAGCAACGGGGTTCAGCAACGGGGTCGAGCACCCGATCCGGCCGCATGCTGAGGCCTGGACTGTGTGGAGGCGGGGATCAAGTGCCTGGGTATGCTTCCCTTGCTTAACTTCCAGCAGAACTCACTTCTTGGTTTTCAGCTAATTTCATCTTCCAGAATGAGAACCCCAGACACACAAACATTTCCACAAAAACTGTATTTCTGAGATGATGTTTAAAAATCAACTATTTTCAATCAATTGGTTGTAAGCAGGATTTGATTTGGGGGCCCCAAAATTATACCCACTCCCTAAATGATATATATTTTATAATAATTAGGGGCCCCTCAGGGTCACAGGGCTCTACGTAGTGGCTTTTATCGCTCTGATGATGATTTGTGATAATTGCCTTTTTCTTTATGCCTAGGTTCATCGTTTCTTTTAGTGAACAATATTTTAATTTAACATTTTTAAAAAAATGGAGAACACATAAACAAAAATAGTTTTGGTGGTTTTACTGTTTTAGTTGTTCTTTTGCAAGAAAATAAAACAATATTGTTTACCAATATTAATTTATATATTGGATTAAAACTTTTGTACAGCATGTATAATGTTGTTAGTGATTTTTTATTTCAGAGTAATAACCACACCATGATCTAAAGTGTTATCTTCTGTTCGTAAGAACGTTCTTAATTACCTCTCTTTGTTCCTTATCTGTGTGAGCGACTGGAGTTTCAGTAATACAGGTGCATTTTCGTGTGTTTCTCGGGACAGCAGAATGTTACCTCAGTCTCCTCATGTAAACAGAATCTCAGGCCCCATTGGGTCAGGTAAACAAACATTTACAATAACATCTTTCATCTTAGCAAAAAAAAATAAAATAAAATAAAAATCTAAACGGTGTTGTGTTTGTCAGTCTAATGCTGAGGTGTTGAAACACGCTGTATTATCGTATCAGATTTCACCTGCTTTGATCCAGGTGAAGCCTACCTGCTGTATCCTCCGTGGCACGCAGCCAGGTAATATCGAGCCGTCCTTTTCTCAGGTTGTCAAATTACCTCTCCCTATGCAGCCGGTGTGGCACAGCCCATCTGCGTTGGGGAAACGTTGGGGAAACGTTTCCCGCTCTTTCTGTTAGGCAGCCTTCCACGTCTTTGACTTCCAAAGCTTTCCCTTTCATGACAGGCTAACTGTAAACCACACAAGCTGTGAGTTTCACTCAATCCCTTATTTTATAGGAGAAAATTATTCCTGAAAACCAGCATATGGCTCAGTAATAAACTATAATGGCTTTCAAATCACAAAAACATAAAATTTCATTAATTAATTATCATTTATTTATTGGTTTATGCATAAGGGACAAGCACAGAAAACATTAACAAGCGCAAATTCATTGTCCGATGTAGTGTGTTTCTAGCCAAAGCTACTTCACAACACCTGTCCTTGGTTGGGCAACATGTACAACATCAATAAAATATATATAACAAACATTACATGATATGAATACAGTATTTTTATCATGTTGTAAATGTTCATTTTATTGACTGTATGTACCATCTTTGCCCAACAAAGGACAGGTGTTGTGAAGTAGCTTTGGCTAGAAACATGTGCACACTACATTGGACAATGAATTTGCGCTTGTTAATGTTTTCTGTGCAATCGCTTGCTGGATAAGGTAATTCACAAAACGATGAATTTTATATAACCCTTTTTACTCATCTTTACCAGGGGTGCCAATAATTGTGGAGGGCACTGTGCATATAACAAATATATCTAGAGCTCATTGTGCACAAGGAGGTCTATGGTCAAGCAGTGCAACCCTGTCCTTCCACTGGGCATGCCTTCATTCGCCTGTATAAGAGAAAAAAACAGGTTTTACTTTACCTTACACTGTTCCACTAGCCCATCACTACACATCTCCTGGCCTGGCAGCCGCGGGAATACCTGGTGTGTGGAAATAAGAAGCGGCGTTATTATTGAGCCGACGCAGCTTTACGTAAAGGGCTCTTTTGTGGAGCTTTGCACCGTGCAGTCGAATCGATGGATTAAAAGCCCTTTTAAAGTCAGGGCTGTTCAGATGCACTCATTTAATTCTGACCCAGAATACATGAAACAGGAGAGGGTAAAGAAAACACTCACTTAAATGATCGCAAACATCCATCACGGTCTCTGGCTATAACTTCCTGTCATTGCTGTGGTTTAGACTGCTGGGTCTTATCACAAGCAGAGAATGTCCCCATTTTAATTCCTCAGGGCCACTGAACTCACAATGAGAAACTCAACCCTCAAACTCAACCCTCAAACTCACCCCTTAAACTCACACCTTAAACTCACACCTTAAACTCACCCCTCAAACTCACACCTTAAACTCACCCCTCAAATTCACCCCTCAAATTCACCGCTCAAACTCACCCCTCAAATTCACCCCTTAAACTCACACCTTAAACTCACCCCTTAAACTCACACCTTAAACTCACCCCTCAAACTCACACCTTAAACTCATCCCTCAAATTCACCCCTCAAATTCACCGCTCAAACTCAACCCTCAAACTCACCCCTTAAACTCACACCTTAAACTCACCCCTTAAACTCACACCTTAAACTCACACCTTAAACTCACCCCTCAAACTCACACCTTAAACTCACCCCTCAAATTCACCGCTCAAACTCACCCCTCAAACTCACCGCTCAAACTCACCCCTCAAATTCACCCCTTAAACTCACACCTTAAACTCACCCCTTAAACTCACACCTTAAACTCACACCTTAAACTCACACCTTAAACTCACCCCTCAAACTCACACCTTAAACTCATCCCTCAAATTCACCCCTCAAATTCACCGCTCAAACTCAACCCTCAAACTCACCCCTTAAACTCACACCTTAAACTCACCCCTTAAACTCACACCTTAAACTCACACCTTAAACTCACCCCTCAAACTCACACCTTAAACTCACCCCTCAAATTCACCCCTCAAATTCACCGCTCAAACTCACCCCTCAAACTCACCGCTCAAACTCACCCCTCAAATTCACCGCTCAAACTCACCCCTCAAAAGCGTGCCACTTCACCTCCCTCCTAGGAGACAGATTTCTGAGGAAAGACACTCGTTGGGGAAAAAGTGGTTTCAAGTGCTGTTTGAAGAGGCTCTGCTCTAACAGCACAAAAGATGGGCCTGATTTTCCTTCAGTTATTTTCAGCCTCCCTAATTGGACAACTTGGCTCGTTCCTGAAAAAAGAACCCTATCTTTACCCTCTCTATCTCGCTTTCTCTCTCCCTCTCTTCACAAGAACATCTTCAGATTATTTTCATGTCTCTCTGAAACGTGTCCCTGCTCTTCTGCGTGGCTACGGCAGGTTTGTGGAAATTTATCTGAGAGTTACAAGTGTGCGGTGTCCCTAATGTGCGGCATTTCGAATGTGCGGTGTTCTGAATGTGCTGCGTTCCGAACGTGCTGTATTCCGAAAGTGCAATGTTCTTAACGTGCAGGCAGCGTTCTTAATGTGCAGCGTTCCGAATGTTGTGGCGTTCCGAATGTGCTGGGTTCCAATCCCACCATGTTTCCAGTGCTCGCCTCTTCCCGGGATGACAGCACTACGCATGGATGGGCAAAATTGTACTGAAATATATTTATCTACTAAATACAAATGACCACCCATGCAGAGACGTCACTAGGATGCAAAGACATGGGGGGCTTAGCCCCAAGGGGAGGGCAAGAGATGCGAGCGCAAATCTTTTTGGTTTATACTGTATTAGAACTACAGTACACATATGTCAACAACCAGTGAAGAAGTCAAGGTGGCAACAAGTAAAAAGCAACAGACATATTCTCTTCTTCCATTTCTCTTTTGTTGAACAAGAGTTACTGTAATGTTAGCTTTTAGACACATCAAAGCTGCATGGGGGGAATTTGCCTAGGCCAGACTCTGTGCTCCTGCTGAGTTCTTCTGTAGGCTATGACTTAAATGCTATCCATCTGCTTAGAACAGGCGCAGATCATGCTAATGTATTAAAGTATTAAATATTAAATTCCTCTCTCTATTAGATAAGTTGCAGGTCCAAATAACCAATTAATTGTGATTCTAAACAATAACATTCTATGGGGACTGATATTATTGTTTCGAAATACTAGAGAGATATATTCATGGCAAAGAATAGAGAGCTGTCGATAGAGTTAGCTAGCTATTTTTCTCGTTCACGATAGCGTAATCCACTTGTGTGTGTAGCTAACGTTATAGCATATGGTTATGGAAAAGCGCCTAATGTTCCATTGAAAAACTTTGCGTGTGTGTTCGCTGCACATATGGAGGTAACTGCTTTTAATTTTAATGATGACTGGACAAAGTTAAACATTAACAAAACAAAAGCTTATGCATCAATTTGAAGCTGTTTGCGGATTTTAGCTATGTTAGCCAACTTGACAGTCAACAATAGCTTAATTTAGTGTTAACATCATAGCCTACTACAATATCCCCTTTCCTTTACCTCAAGTAAACCTAGCTAAAGTTAAGCAGGTAACAATCGTTAACAACTACTTACAATTTCACTCTGTGCATCATTCACTTTGAATCTTCACATCACGGCTAAACTCCTTCGCCACTAACGTTATCCTGTCACAAGCCGTTGCCAATGCCGATCGTTACTTGGCAGAGCGAGAAGCTGCGAGAAGCAATGGAATGCAGCCTCCCCCAAGAGGTCCTCGCGATTTACATTGTGAAGTAGGCTACGACAGGCTAGTATTGGATGGGGAGACAACAACATACAAACCAGAATGATAATTTTAAGCCAATAATGCCAAATTATTTGGGGGGGCTTGAGAACATTTTAGGGTAGCTTCAGCCACCCTAAAATAGGCCTAACGGCGTCCCTGCTCCCATGTAAATGTGTCTATAAACTCCAATCAAAATGGTGGCCCCCTGGACCTGTACAGGACTGCACTCCCTCCAACCGCAGCATCCCGGAATAAAAATCTACAGGATTTACCGCTGTAGGACCGCTAACATTCCAGCCAAACCAGTCATTTACTGCCACCCTCAAGACTGTTATCATCTAATAAGAGTGAGAGTAGCGTCCCCTGTTATAGTTAGCATGCCCATTAGTTTCTGTGTGCTTCCGTTGTGTTGATCTTCTGGCTGGAGTGGGCGCATGCTGCAGGGATAGCATTAGCGCATTAGCATCCCCCCCCCCCCCACACACACACACACACACACACCCCACACCACCCCCCCACCCTACCTCACCCTGCACAGCACCCTGACAGAGAGACAAGAGACTGAGCAAGAGGGGGTGGGTGGAGGACTAGAGGCTAGAGGGAGCAAAGAAAGGAGGGAGACAGAGAGAGAGAGAAAGAGAGGGAGACAGAGAGAAAGAGAGAGAAAGCTCTGCACCTGTTTGTGAGCTGCCAGCATTTTATTTATCCTCTTTATTTTACCTTATCGTTTCTTTTTTTTTTTTTGGGGGGGGGGGGGGGGTGTGTGACCTTCCTCAACTTCGTCTCATCCAATGGAAGAGGTGTGGGGAGGGAGGGATAGAGAGAGAGAGAGAGAGAGAGAGAGAGGGGGGAACACGGTTATGAATTATTCCTCTAATCCGGCCTGACAAGAGGCTCAGAAGGCATTTACAGGGAGTTTTGCTGTTGCAGACGAGCGTTTAGTGTAACCTGCAAAATCAAATATTAAAGAGTTCATGTCTGGATGTCTCGCTCTCTGCGAGCAACCGCCCGATCTGGCACAGCGACGGAATCCTTAATGCGCCACCGCAGTGCCGCCATAGCGACGGTGCAGCTCCGCGCTCACCATGCAACGGCATGCACGTCAATTAGCCGCTCCGGGGGACACAGGTGGGGGGGCAGGAAGCAATTAAAATTAGGAGCGAGGAAAATCTGCTTCTGTTCACGAATGAGCCTCTGCAGGTCACAGCTGGGGGAGGGTGCCAAAATCCAAACGGTCCCCCACAACACCCCGCCTCCTCCCAAAAATAAAAACCTGCCTTTCAGTGCAGTGAGACTGCCAAACTCACACAAAAGCAATTTACTGTGAGTCACTCACACTGACACGAGGCAGAGACAGGCGGAGGGTTGTGGGAGGTAACCGCAGCACGGCTGAGTACCCCAGGGGGTCTGGGGGTATCCAGGGGTGGAAGATGGGACCCCTGTACATGCCAGTCTGAGACAGCACCCTTTTTTATTTTCGTTCTTTTCTTTCGTTATTTAAACGCCTTTTAGACACGGCTCTCCGCTCCACCCTGGCGGTTAGCCGCACTGCAGGTTTCCCAGATGGAGCGAGTTCAGAGTTCAGAGTTCAGAGTTGAAGGCGAAATCGGAGAGCGCTGGTGTGGCGGGTTCATCAGTTCTATTAAAATGCGCTGGATTAGCAGGACGTGTGTGCAGCTGCATTAAAGGCGTGCGCTTTATAGCGTGCGCTAAAGCTTTATCTGCATAAGTAATGCAAGTACATGAACAGGTCCACCTTCAACAACACGTCATTTTTACCTTCATCGCGTCTAATGTCACCTCCCCAAATTAAACCTGTTCCCCTCATCAGTACCTAACATCACTGTCTATAACGCAAACATCACTGACAATAACGCAAACATCACTCACTATAACGCAAACATCACTGACTATAACGCAAACATCACTGACTATAACGCAAACATCACTGACTATAACGCAAACATCACTGTCTATAACGCAAACATCACTGTCTATAACGCAAGTGGGAAATTAATATGTGAAGTTTGTAAAAGATGTGACGTGTGAATGATTTATTTTTATTAGACAAAATTCTGTCACATAGTAAACTTTTCCCCTGGCCTGAAGATGTTGAGCATTTCACTGCCCCCCTCCTGGCCTCTCTCCGGCTGTACCTCCTGGCCTCTCTCTGAGTGTAGCTCCTGGCCCTCTCTCTGACTGTAGCTCCTGGCCCTCTCTCTGAGTGTAGCTCCTGGCCCTCTCTCTGACTGTAGCTCCTGGCCCTCTCTCTGAGTGTAGCCCCTGGCCCTCTCTCTGACTGTAGCTCCTGGCCCTCTCTCTGACTGTAGCTCTCTGACTGTAGCTCCTGGGCCTCTCTCTGACTGTAGCTCTCTGACTGTAGTTCCTGGCCCTCTCTCTGACTGTAGCTCTCTGACTGTAGCTCCAGACCCTCTCTCTGACTGTAGCTCCTGGCCCTCTCTCTGACTGTAGCTCCTGGCCCTCTCTCTGAGTGTAGCTCCTGGCCCTCTCTCTGACTGTAGCTCCTGGCCCTCTCTCTGACTGTAGCTCTCTGACTGTAGCTCCTGGCCCTCTCTCTGACTGTAGCTCTCTGACTGTAGCTCCTGGCCCTCTCTCTGACTGTAGCTCCTGGCCCTCTCTCTGACTGTAACTCCTGGCCCGCTCTCTGAGTGTAGCCCCTGGCTCTCTCTCTGACTGTAGCTCCTGGCCCTCTCTCTGACTGTAGCTCTCTGACTGTAGCTCCTGGGCCTCTACGGCTGTAGCTCCAGGCCTCTCTCCGTCTGTAGCTCCTGGCCCTCTCTCTGACTGTAGCTCTTGGGCCTCTCTCTGACTGTAGCTCCTGGGCCTCTACGGCTGTAGCTCCAGGCCTCTCTCCGTCTGTAGCTCCTGGCCCTCTCTCTGACTGTAGCTCCTGGGCCTCTCTCTGACTGTAGCTCCTGGGCCTCTACGGCTGTAGCTCCAGGCCTCTCTCCGTCTGTAGCTCCTGCCATATCGAGTTCAAAGGAAACACTGTGTGCTCCTCATTCATTCAAAGACAAAAAAACTTTAAAAAGAGAAAAGGGCCAAAGATTAAAACTAAATAGGAGACCCAGTACAACTGCTTGTAAGGTGATGTTTTGCTCTGATTGGAAAGCAAGGAAAATGAATCCCAATTACGGAGACAATGAGCAGGACAGGCTGACCAGGATGTTCCCGTCAGCTGGGAATTCTCTGCAGTCTCACACAGGAGCTCAAACAAGGAAGTCTGAAATGAAAGAAGGTAAAATAAATAAAAGAGAAAAAAGAGGGATGAAAGGTTTTAATCACGTTTGAGAATCCTGCAGACATCAGCGTTGGCCCTCCTGGGGGGGGATCTGCCCGCTAATACCGCCGCTGGCCAGCAGACAGGGATCTGCCCGCTAATACCGCCGCTGGCCAGCAGACAGGGATCTGCCCGCTAATACCGCCGCTGGCCAGCAGACAGGGATCTGCCCGCTAATACCGCCGCTGGCCAGCAGACAGGGATCTGCCCGCTAATACCGCCGCTGGCCAGCAGACAGGGATCTGCCCGCTAATACCGCCGCTGGCCAGCAGACAGGGATCTGCCCGCTAATACCGCCGCTGGCCAGCAGACAGGGATCTGCCCGCTAATACCGCCGCTGGCCAGCAGACAGGGATCTGCCCGCTAATACCGCCGCTGGCCAGCAGACAGGGATCTGCCCGCTAATACCGCCGCTGGCCAGCAGACAGGGATCTGCCCGCTAATACCGCCGCTGGCCAGCAGACAGGGATCTGCCCGCTAATACCGCCGCTGGCCAGCAGACAGGGATCTGCCCGCTAATACCGCCGCTGGCCAGCAGACAGGGGAAGCTTTGTGTTTATTATTGCTATTACTGTGATTTATTTACGGCACTGAAACAATGACAAGCAATGATGAGCGTTCCACCCAAAGCATTCCCCTAATGTTCCATTAATGTTCCCAATTATGAGCGCCTGCAACGCGCCACCAGAGAGGGGGGGGGGGGGGGGGGGGGGGGGGGGGGTGGCTCATTTTATTCTCCCTGTGACAACATGAAAATGAGCACAATAAAACGTGACGATCGCTCTCTGCCTGTCGCCCGGTTATTTCCTCATAGCGCTCCCAAAAATGAAAATAAAGAGATGATGTCTATATATGCATATATATTACACACACACACACACACACACACACACACACACACACACACACACACACACACACACACATACACACACACACACACACACACAATGTTTCAGCAGCTGCCCTTCTCGGCAAGTAGGCATATCTATACACACACACACACACACACACACACACACACACACACACACACACACCAGACCTGGGTTCAAATAGTACACTGTCTGGCCAAAAAAAAAGTTGCACGCTAATATGTCGTTGGACCGCCTTTAGCTTTGATTACGGCGCACATTCGTCGTGGCATTGTTTCGACAACCTTATGCAACGTCACAACATTTATTTCCGTCTAGAGTTTTTGAGTCATTTTTGGCTGAGATCTTGTATTGATGATGGGAGATTCGAACCACTCCGTAAAGTCTTCTCCAGCACATCCCAAAGACTTTCAATGGGGTTAAGGTCAGGACTCTGGTGGCCAATTCATGTGTGAAAATGATTCCTCATGCTCCCTGAACCACTCTTTCACAATTTGAGCCCGATGAATCTTGTCGTCCTGGAATATGCCCATTGATGGGATAACCTGGTCATTCAGTACATTCAGGTACTCAGCTGACCTCATTTTATTGCTGCATAATGTTGCTGAGCCTAGACCTGACCAATTGAAGCAACCCCAGATCATAACACTGCCTCCAGAGGCTTGTACAGTGGGCACTATGCATGACGGGTGCAACGGCGACTTTTTTTTTGTGCCAGGCAGTGTATTTCTTTAAGATTCAAATACTTTTCTGTGCTCTATTGATCTTGCCTGGTGCATTTGAGCCTGCTAGGAGGAGCAGGTGGGCCGGGGGTTCCAATACACCAGGCAAGCTTAGTCAAATGCAGAAATGTATTTGAATCCAAAACAAATTCTATTTGAACCCAGGTCTGACACACACACACACACACACACACATACACATGCACGCACGTGCACAAGCGCACACAACACACACACACACACACACACTAGCACTACAGGAATTGTAGCAGCGGAAGCGTCACTCTGCCCCAGGTCACATGAGACAGGCCCAGGGACTCAGGGTCACGTGACTCTGCTCCAGTAGTACAGAGCCCCGGGCGATTCGCTGGCTTCCCGTGCAGGGGGGGTCGTAGCGATGGGATACCCTGCCGCAGGGCCGGTCAGTCGCATAAACGCACATCAGCCTTCAGAACGAGCTCGCCAGAGCCATGGAGACCGGCGCAAAGAGTCCGGCGCTTTCTACCGCTCTGGTTCCGGACGTGCAGCTGGCTGTCGGAGGGGGAGAGGGCCATGGAATGACTCCACATTTCTCACAGCAGAGCTCGCCTGGCGCTATCCCAACATGCAATTCTCCAGAAGGTCGTGTCAGCCTATTATGAAACAGCAACCAACAAACAACTGCAACAGCAAGTGGCAGTGTAGTATAATGTATAATTAATCCCCCCCCACCACCACCCAGGGATTTCTACAGTATATCAGGCTCCTCTGCTACAGCCTACATCTGAGCACCACAATTACAATAACTTGAAGGTTTTCTTCTCCTGACTTATTTTTCCCTAGAGTTCAATAGCAAAATTTGTCAGGAGAAACAACCCTTGAAGTGATCCATCCATATCTACTGCATATCTGGCAGCAGAGTGATGGTTTGAGTCTCGTTTGATACCTCAGACCCTTGATGACTTACAGCCATTTTACCAACCATTTATTCCATACTGTTCCAGCATAATTTACAGCTAAATCTAGTCCCACCCCCCAATTCCCATAGAGATCCATTCAAATGCAGAGAGGTTATAGTATCGCTTGTAAGAGTACCAGAAAATAAGATATCAAGAGTCTTTTAATGTTGTTGGGTCACAGACATCAGGAAGTCATGGCATGCAAAAAATATGCGACCAAATATTAAAAATTATTACTTCATTCTATATATAAACGCAGGGGTGCCAATAATTGTGGCGCACGTGGTTTTGTTAAAAATAATTATTTCTTGATGAGGGATTTATTTTTCTCATAATAAATTCACTTCAATTAAATGTTGGATTTTTCTCATTTTTCCAGTGTGAGATTAAGCTAATTCACCAAACGGTGCATTTTTTATAACCGTTTTTACTCATCTTTACCAGGGGTGCCAATAATAGTGCAGGGCACTGTATATATGCACACACGCACACACAAATGCACACATGCACACACACACACACACACACACACACACATGCACTCACACGTAAGCACTTCTACACCTCCACTCAGAGAGAGATTTCTACACCTCCACTCAGAGAAAGAGAGAGATTTCTTCACCTCCACTCAGAGAGAGAGTGATTTCTACACCTCCACTCAGAGAAAGAGAGAGATTTCTACACCTCCACTCAGAGAGAGATTTCTACACCTCCACTCAGAGAGAGAGAGAGATTTCTACACCTCCACTCAGAGAGAGAGAGAGATTTCTACACCTCCACTCAGAGAAAGAGAGAGATTTCTACACCTCCACTCAGAGAGAGATTTCTACACCTCCACTCAGAGAAAGAGAGAGATTTCTACACCTCCACTCAGAGATAGAGAGATTTCTACACCTCCACTCAGAGAAAGAGAGAGATTTCTATACCTCCACTCAGAGAAAGAGAGATTTCTACACCTCCACTCAGAGAAAGAGAGAGATTTCTACACCTCCACTCAGAGAAAGAGAGATTTCTACACCTCCACTCAGAGAAAGAGAGAGTTTTCTACACCTCCACTCAGAGAAAGAGAGATTTCTACACCTCCACTCAGAGAAAGAGAGAGATTTCTACACCTCCACTCAGAGAGAGAGAGAGATTTCTACACCTCCACTCAGAGAAAGAGAGAGATTTCTACACCTCCACTCAGAGAAAGAGAGAGATTTCTACACCTCCACTCGCTGAAGACCCGACAAGAAGCACACCGAGTTTGCACTGCGCCTGAACGCACAGAGTTCTGAACGCAGAAATCAATTTCACGCACGTAAAAGGGGAGCTCTCCGGGGATACGGTTCAGGTTCTGGTTTGACCCGTTCCACTCCAGGGCTCTCCAGCGGACAGGGCCAGGGGAAGGGAGGGTGTTGGTTTCGCCCTAATTAATCTGTCTGCTCTCTCAGCTCAAACAGTGGATCACAGTGCAGCAGCTGAATAATTCAGACCCATCTGTACAGCAGAGAGGCTGTGGTCTGGTGTTCTGTTACAGAGGGGGTGGGGGGTGGGGGGTTCAGGGATTATCATTCTTCCCACCCCCTCTAACAGCCCACCCAGTTAACGGATGCCATCGATACAGTCGACCGCAGCGGCCTGCTTCTCGGATCTTTTGACCGCCATTCCATTAACCCCTCTTCTCTGTCGGATGTGCTTTAGGGTAAACCGCAGAACAGAGTCACCATGCAGCGTGCTGGGCTGGGGTGGGCTGAGCTGGGCTGCGCTGAGCTGAGCTGTGCTGAGCTGGGCTGAACTGAGCTGGGCTGGGCTGGGTTGTGCGGAGCTGGGCTGAGCTGAGCTGCGCTGAGCTGAGCTGAGCTGTGCTGAGCTGGGCTGAACTGAGCTGGGCTGGGCTGGGCTGGGCTGGGCTGAGCTGGGCTGGGCTGAGCTGAGCTGAGCTGTGCTGAACTGAGCTGGGCTGGGCTGGGCTGGGCTGGGCTGGGCTGAGCTGGGCTGGGCTGGGCTGGGCTGAGCTGAGCTGAGCTGTGCTGTGCGGAGCTGGGCTGGGTTGAGCTGTGCTCTGCTGAGCTGGGCTGGGTTGAGCTGTGCTGTGCTGCAGTAGGAATAATGCTTGTCCTAGATGGGCCAAATGGCCGGTTCCACTCATCAAAAAAGTTCATATTAATGTACACTGCCCGGCCAAAAAAAAAGTCGCACTCTAATATTTCGTTGGACCGCCTTTAGCTTTGATTACAGCACGCGTTTGTTGTGGCATTGTTTCGACAACCTTATGCAATGTCACAACATTTATTTCCATCCAGAGTTGCATGAATTTTTGGCTGAGATCTTGTATTGACGACGGGAGAGTCGAACCACTAACGTGTTCTCCAGCACATCCCAAAGACTTTCAATGGGGTTAAGGTCAGGAATCTGGTGGCTAATTCATGTGTGAAAATGATTCCTCATGCTCCCTGAACCACTCTTTCACAATTTGAGCCGATGAATCTTGGCATTGTCGTCCTGGAAAATGCCCATTGATGGGATAACCTGGTCATTCAGTACATTCAGGTACTTAGCTGACTTCATTTTATTGCTGCATAATGTTGATGAGCCTAGACCTGACCAACTGAAGCAACCCCAGATCATAACACTGCCTCCAGAGGCTTGTACAGTGGGCACTATGCATGACGGGTGCAATGGCGACTTTTTTTTTGGCCGGGCAGTGTATATGAATCTGCCCATGCAATCGGACACATCACAAACCACAGAGACCTTTTACACACTCAGAACATCATTTTTATTGGTTGCTATTTCTTAATTTGAAGAACAAAAAAACCCCTCCCACCCCAAGCATTTATTCCCCCCGTCTTCCGCCCCTCCCCCTCCCCCTCCCCCTCCCCAGTTATTTTCAACATGTTTATTTTGGGGTGGGAAGTGGGAAGTGGGCGGGGGGCACATTCTCAGATGCACAGTAGTCTTGTTCCATTGGTTCGGTATCATACAGAAAGTGAAGAGATCTCACCTGGCTGTTTAGTAGCCAAGGTGAGCACAAGGCCCAAATGACACACCTTTGGAATGATAAAGTATGCGAGTTCCGCGCGGCTGCGGAGACGCCAAAACACACCCGGCAAACCACTGCGCGAAAAAAGCAAAAACCGCGAGTCCGTGAGAAATGGCAAAACAAAAATAACTAAAGAAACTGAGAATGTCCAACATTTGGATCTTTGGAATGAGACAGGCAGGGAGATTAATGAAGGATTTGGGCAGTGGGGGGTAGATGATGGTGAAATACACAGGGCTAAATGTATTCATGGTAGTGTACAGAGATTAACACACTGGTCAATAGATATATCCATATTTCTATTCACATAATTTTACACAAATATACACTTCTATATAGATGCATATTCCCTCTACTTCCCTGCAAGGTCCCACACACATCCTTAACACCCCCAGTAGTTAAAAAGAGGAGGTGATGGTTTGGAATGAAGAAGTAAACAAAGGAGGTGATGGTTTGGTATGAGGAAGTAAAAAGAGGAGGTGATGGTTTGGTATGAGGAAGTAAAAAGAGGAGGTGGTGATGGTTTGTATGAGGAAGTAAAAAGAGGAGGTGATGGTTTGGTATGAGGAGTTATAAAGAGCAGGTGGTGATGGTTTGGTATGAGGAGTTAAAAAGAGGAGGTGATGGTTTGGTATGAGGAGTTAAAAAGAGGAGGTTGATGGTTTGGTATGAGGAGTTATAAAGAGCAGGAAGTGATGGTTTGGTATGAGGAGTTAAAAAGAGGAGGTGATGGTTTGGTATGAGGAGCAGGAAGTGATGGTTTGGTATGAGGAGTTAAAAAGAGGTGGTGATGGTTTTGTATGAAATCGAAGCACAGGCCTAGTCACTAAGGAGATAACCTGATGTACTTAACTGGTGCGGAGTGTGAGTTCCTGTAAAAAATGTTTAGGAGATATCCTCCATCTTGGGCTTCTGCATTTCCTGCACTCGCATTGGTCGGGCACACTGCCCCGCCCTTTATTTTAAAATCCACGGCCCACACCCTGTGTCACCCTGTGACATCATCAAGCTTGACCCAATCTCTCCCCCTACCCAACGTCCCCAGACTGGATTACGCGTAAGCAGTTGTACCGGGATGGGGTTCTGGCGTATCCTAGCTGACGTTGCCATGGGCGATGCTGAGCCCTGGCGCCTCCCGGTGTACGATGCTGGTATGGCGGGGGGGGGGGGGGGGGGGGGGGCTGGCGGCCTGACAGCTGGACTGACATATGCTGCACGATAAAAGAGCCAAAGCCATCTGCAGCGGGGAGCCTCTGATACCGCCACAGCCCCGTACAGCGGCCGGTCATCACGCCCGCCTGCTCACTTACACAACCCCACCTGTAAATACAAACCGCTGCTCGTTAGGGGCCAATTAAGACAGGAGCAGGAAACAAGAGAGCAGCTCGTTAAGAAACAAGCAGGAGAGATAATTGATTCACCCGTTTGTACTGCAACACTGACAGAGGTGTGGAGGATTTATTGATTCTCTCGTTCGTACTGTAACACTGACAGGTGTGGAGTATTTATTGATTCTCCTGTTTGTACTGTAACACTGACAGAGGTGTGGAGTATTTATTGATTCTCCTGTTTGTACTGTAACACTGACAGAGGTGTGGGGTATTTATTGATTCTCTCGTTTGTACTGCAACACTGACAGAGGTGTGGAGTATTTATTGATTCTCTCGTTTGTACTGCAACACTGACAGAGGTGTGGAGTATTTATTGATTCTCCTGTTTGTACTGCAACACTGACAGAGGTGTGGAGTATTTATTGATTCTCTCGTTTGTACTGCAACACACCTGACAGAGGTTTGGAGTTTTTGGAGGGAGTTAGATTCAGGTATTGTTTGTTTATGATTGACTATAACAATGGCAGCCAATCACAGGTCACTCTGACAGGCAAAGATAGGTTGAAGTCTCCCATCTCGGCCTGCAGGTTCTTTGCACATCTGGCATCTGTTATAAAGCGGGAACTCTGCAGGAAGTGGGCGTGGCCTGGGGGGCGGGGCACAGGGTGACCGGCTGGAAGTGCATACGTTAAAAGCGCTGAACATGTTACTAAATAAATCCAAGTACACCAAAAGCAAACGGCAGGGTTTGAAAGGCATGGTTCATGGTGGGAATTAATATTTTCATTGATTTAAATTCACCTTAAATTTTTTTTCGACTTCACAAGTTTAAAAAGCAATAACATTGACCAAAAAATAATAATAATATAAACAGTCCAACGGGACGAATAAATACAAATAGTGGTATACTCTTGAGGCATATTTTTACCCATAATCCCCCAGAACACTGTCGTATTTCTCAGAAGCCATCTGGGGGAGTGGGGTCTTACTGTAACATTTAAGCACTGAAAACACAGCCCCCTACACACACCACCTCCATACAAACACACACACACACACACACCTCCATACAAAACACACACACACACACACACACACACACACACCACACCTTCATATGAACACACACACACACACACACCACACCTTCATATGAACATACAAACAAACAAACAAACACACACACACACACACACACACACACATATACACAGACACACCTGCATACGAACACACACACACACACACACCACACACACACATATACACAGACACACCTGCATACGAACACACACACACACACACACACACACATATACACAGACACACCTGCATACGAACACACACACACACACACACACACACACACACACACACACACAACTCCATACAAACACACACACACACACACACACACCACACCTGCATACGAATACACACACATACCTACACACACACACACCACACACACACACACACCTGCATACGCACACACACACACGCACGCACCGCACGCATGCACACACACAGATGGGGCTGTGTCGTTAAGACGAGAACATCAAGAAAACCGCAAATAGCTAAACGTTATATACATCTATTAACAAGCCGGAACAAAGCGCTGAAAAGGCAAAATCACTGGATGAAAAAAGGAAGGGGTGTAATTGAAAAGGTCAAATGTCAAAGGTCAGCTCATGGCAGTCCTCCTGTTTGGCATGTCTGTTGGCACCAGTAGCTGAGATGTTAGTAACAATCCCCCCTTTTAGTGAAAAGAGTCCAGGTTGAGGATTCTCACATGTGAATCTGGCAACCCAGCTCCACAGCACACAAAAAAGTCACACCATGGCAACCACACAACAACACATACCATCGCGCTCGTTAAACATGGGGGACGTCCAAAAAAAAAAAAAGACATCCTCCTGGTTATCGCCAGGGCGACGTTGGTCAAAGAACAGTGCCCCCCTCCTGGTGTAAGTGTTTATTTGCCTGTTCCTCTGCAGTGTTGGAATACCGTATCCACAGCGGCGGTAAGGCATATGGCGGCAGAGATTCCCGCCATGAGGTCACATGATCGGGAGGTGGGCGGGCGTGGTGGGCGGGCGGGAAAGGCCAATAAAAGGTCTGTAAAAAGTTTGTAGCCCCGCCCCAATCAGCCAGACTGACAGTAACACAGAATCACCCCCAGAGGAGGAACAGAGCAGGAGTACAGAGAGAAGCACAGAGACAGCCACAGGTTAAAGGTTAAAGGTTAAAGGTGAAAAAATCTTCCCCCATTTTCTCCGCCACTTCTTTTTTGTGTATTTTTTTGTTTGTTTTGTTTTGTTTTTTAATTTTATTTTCCTCCATGTCTATGATTGCAGGTGGGCCTGTTAATCCAAACAGTGGAGAAAGCGAGACAGAAGGACCCGTCCAATCAGGTCCCAGTCTGGGTGGGAGGGGGAGGGGCTTCCAGGGCACTGCTGCTATCTCACCTCCATGCAGTCAAGGTACTCCAGAGCCAACTCATAGCAGAACCGGTACTAGATCCTACACACACACACACACCACACACACACACACACACCACACACGCACACGCACACGCACACACACACACACACACACACACACACACACACACACACACACACACACACCGCACACGCACACACACACACACACACACACACACACACACACACACACACACACACACACACACACACACACACACACACACACACAAGCAAAAGAAACAACACATCTTCAGCTCTCATTTCACAGAGGCTGATCCTAAAGCTTGAGTCAGAGACACAGAGTTTAGCCCCAAAAGCCGGGTTTTACACAACAGCCCTGTAATGTTTCTGTTATGCTCCTGCGAAGAATAATCACACTATCCCACTAAGACCCTCCCCTCCACCTGTGACTCCACCCCTAAACACTAAGCCCATCCCCTCCACCTACCAGTGACTCCACCATGTTGGGCTTGGAGTTGCGAAGTGTTTTTGGACGGCGTAAAATACGTCCACAAAGTTCTGGTACTGAACCATCTCCAGCAGCATCGTGCAGGCACAGAACGTCCCACTGCGTCCTCCCCCATTCCTGTTTGCACACACACACACACACGCGCACGCACACCGCACGCACACGCACGCACGCACACGCACGCACACACACACACACACACACACAGGTCAATGTCAAAGCACTTAAAGGGGATTACAGTATCAGTATTTACCATCATATTATTGACATAACTCTCCTGTATGAAACAAACATCTGCATAATCTCCTCCCCCCGCTAATCTCCTCCCCCCACGGCCCCACAGAGCTCAGATATGGGCTTTTTGGACAAAGCTGTGTGCAGGTGTGTGTGTGTGTGTGTGTGTGTGTTGTGTGCAGGTGTGTGTACAGGTATGCTCAGATGAGCTCAGGTAAACTCACAGGCAGTGTGCAGGTGTGTGTGTGTGTGTGTGTGCGTGTACAGGTATGCTCAGGTGAGCTCAGGTAAACTCACAGGCAGTGTGCAGGTGTGTGTGTGTGTGTGTGTGTACAGGTGAGCTCAGGTAAACTCACAGGCAGTGCACGATGGTTCGGCCCCTCCCCACACTCGCGCTGCCACTTGTTGACGTGTCCCATCAGGCTGAGGAAGGTCTTCTTTGAGTCGGGGACATCCCGGTACGCCGACCAGCGCAGGAACTGGAACTGCCTCACCACCAGCTGCCCTTCCTGCAGCTGAGAGAGGTCAGGGGTCAGACCTCTAACCCCTAACCCAAAGCACACACATCCACACTCGTTTCCTACCCTTACACTTTGAGCCTTTTCTCCACAGCTGTTAGTGTCTTACCATCTATTAGAGCTTTGGACCAGGAGAGAGACTGCTATTTCCCACAATCCTCTCCTGCTATTTCCCACAATCCTCTCCTGCTGGTGGTCACAAGCTCTCAGAGGATCTACCAGCAGCAGGCAGAAATAGCCAACACCCACCCACTGTCAACTAATACCACCACCCGCCACCCGCCAACACCCACCCACTGTCAACTAATACCACCACCCGCCACCCGCCAACACCCACCCACTGTCAACTAATACCACCACCCGCCACCCGCCAACACCCACCCACTGTCAACTAATACCACCACCCGCCACCCCGCCAACACCCACCCACTGTCAACTAATACCACCACCCGCCACCCCCGCTAACACCCACCCACTGTCAACTAATACCACCCACCCGCCACCCGCCAACACCCACCCACTGTCAACTAATACCACCACCCGCCACCCGCCAACACCCACCCACTGTCAACTAATACCACCACCCGCCACCCCGCCAACACCCACCCACTGTCAACTAATACCACCACCCGCCACCCGCCAACACCACCCACTGTCAACTAATACCACCACCCGCCACCCGCCAACACCCACCCACTGTCAACTAATACCACCACCCGCCACCCGCTAACACCCACCCACTGTCAACTAATACCACCACCCGCCACCCGCTAACACCCACCCACTGCCATCTAATACCACCCACCCGCCACCCGCCAACACCCACCCACTGCCATCTAATACCACCACCCCGCCACCCCGCAACACCCCACCCACTGCCATCTAATACCACCACCCGCCACCCGCCAACACCCACCCACTGTCAACTAATACCACCACCCGCCACCCCGCCAACACCCACCCACTGTCAACTAATACCACCACCCGCCACCCGCCAACAACCACCCACTGTCAACTAATACCACCACCCGCCACCCGCTAACACCCACCCACTGCCATCTAATACCACCACCCGCCACCCCGCCAACACCCACCCACTGTCAACTAATACCACCACCCCCGCCAACACCCACCCACTGCCATCTAATACCACCACCCGCCAACACCCACCCACTGTCAACTAATACCACCACCCCGCCACCCGCCAACACCCACCCACTGTCAACTAATACCACCACCCGGCCACCCGCCAACACCCACCCACTGCCATCTAATACCACCACCCGCCACCCCGCCAACACCCACCCACTGTCAACTAATACCACCACCCGCCACCCGCCAACACCCACCCACTGTCAACTAATACCACCACCCGCCACCCGCCAACACCCACCCACTGCCATCTAATACCACCACCCGCCACCCCGCCAACACCCACCCACTGTCAACTAATACCACCACCCGCCACCGCCAACACCCACCCACTGTCAACTAATACCACCACCCGCCACCCGCCAACACCCACCCACTGTCAACTAATACCACCACCCGCCACCCGCTAACACCCACCCACTGCCATCTAATACCACCACCCGCCACCCGCCAACACCCACCCACTGTCAACTAATACCACCACCCCGCCACCCGCCAACACCCACCCACTGCCATCTAATACCACCACCCCGCCACCCCGCCAACACCCACCCACTGTCAACTAATACCACCACCCGCCACCCGCCAACACCCACCCACTGTCAACTAATACCACCACCCGCCACCCCGCCAACACCCACCCACTGCCATCTAATACCACCACCCGCCACCCGCCAACACCCACCCACTGTCAACTAATACCACCACCCCGCCACCCGCTAACACCCACCCACTGCCATCTAATACCACCACCCCGCCACCCGCTAACACCCACCCACTGTCAACTAATACCACCACCCGCCACCCGCCAACACCCACCCACTGCCATCTAATACCACCACCCGCCACCCGCCAACACCCACCCACTGTCAACTAATACCACCACCCCGCAACCCGCCAACACCCACCCACTGTCAACTAATACCACCACCCGCCACCCGCTAACACCCACCCACTGTCAACTAATACCACCACCCGCCACCCGCCAACACCCACCCACTGCCATCTAATACCACAACCCGCCACCCGCCAACACCCACCCACTGTCAACTAATACCACCACCCGCCACCCCCAACACCCACCCACTGTCAACTAATACCACCACCCCGCCACCCCGCCAACACCCACCCACTGTCAACTAATACCACCACCCGCCACCCGCCACCCGCCAACACCCACCCACTGCCATCTAATACCACCACCCGCCACCCGCTAACACCCACCCACTGTCAACTAATACCACCACCCGCCACCCGCCAACACCCACCCACTGCCATCTAATACCACCACCCGCCAACACCCACCCACTGTCAACTAATACCACCACCCGCCACCCGCCAACACCCACCCACTGTCAACTAATACCACCACCCGCCACCCCGCCAACACCCACCCACTGTCAACTAATACCACCACCCGCCACCCGCCAACACCCACCCACTGTCAACTAATACCACCACCCGCCACCCGCTAACACCCACCCACTGCCATCTAATACCACCACCCGCCACCCGCCAACACCCACCCACTGTCAACTAATACCACCACCCGCCACCCCGCCACCCGCCCAACACCCACCCACTGCCATCTAATACCACCACCCGCCACCCCGCTAACACCCACCCACTGTCAACTAATACCACCACCCGCCACCCGCCAACACCCACCCACTGCCATCTAATACCACCACCCGCCAACACCCACCCACTGTCAACTAATACCACCACCCGCCAACACCCACCCACTGTCAACTAATACCACCACCCGCCACCCGCCAACACCCACCCACTGTCAACTAATACCACCACCCGCCACCCGCCAACACCCACCCACTGTCAACTAATACCACCCACCCGCCACCCGCTAACACCCACCCACTGCCATCTAATACCACCACCCCGCCACCCCCGCCAACACCCACCCACTGTCAACTAATACCACCACCCGCCACCCGCCAACACCCACCCACTGCCATCTAATACCACCACCCGCCACCCGCCAACACCCACCCACTGTCAACTAATACCACCACCCGCCACCCGCCAACACCCACCCACTGCCATCTAATACCACCACCCGCCACCCCGCCAACACCCACCCACTGTCAACTAATACCACCACCCGCCACCCGCCAACACCCACCCACTGTCAACTAATACCACCACCCGCCACCCCGCCAACACCCACCCACTGCCATCTAATACCACCACCCGCCACCCGCCAACACCCACCCACTGTCAACTAATACCACCACCCGCCACCCCGCCAACACCCACCCACTGTCAACTAATACCACCACCCGCCACCCGCCAACACCCACCCACTGCCATCTAATACCACCACCCGCCACCCGCCAACACCCACCCACTGTCAACTAATACCACCACCCGCAACCCGCCAACACCCACCCACTGTCAACTAATACCACCACCCGCCAACACCCACCCACTGTCACCTAATACCACCACCCGCCACCCGCCAACACCCACCCACTGTCAACTAAAAACCCCCACCCGCCACCCGCCAACACCCACCCACTGTCGACTAAAAACCCCCACCCGCCAACACCCACCCACTGTCACCTAATACCACCACCCGCCAACACCCACCCACTGTCAACTAATACCACCA
>CM056390.1:4186399-4219859 GCA_029718625.1 Synaphobranchus kaupii | reverse complement strand
GACTCGATGGCCACCCCGCTCTACGCAGCCTGATGAATCCTAACCTCCTTTGAGGGGGAAAAAGTCACGGATGACTCCTTAATCTGCCTCTCCTCCCCAGCCCACTCAAACGGCTGCATCTGCCTCATTTTTAATTGGAAATTTTGGAGAGAAATTTCCAGAAAACCTCTGACACTGTTACCTGAACCAACCTACTGTTTTCTCTGCAGGTATAAAAACACACTGTGTGTATTGTCACACCCCCGCCCCCCGAACCACACACAGGCACATACAAACACACAAACTAACACACACACAAGCACAAACACACACACATACTTACAACTTCTGCCCTTGTCCCCCCTCCTACACACAAAAGTGGAGTATTTCAATAATAACTAATTAAAACATTTTTTTTCATGGAAATTTAACCTTCATTTTAATTTCTACCAAAAAAAAAAAAAAAAAACTCTGCAGGGTCTAGCTTTAGCCTCTAGGGCGGCGCTCTGCAGCCCCCATGACCCTCTGCATTGAGGCCAGCAGTTTCTCTGGTTCAGAGCCACATTACAGCCTCTACCAGACACCAGCTCCAATGGTTAATGAGATAACTCCCCAATCAATTATTATTGACTCTGCTGTTCCATTATTAGCTTGTAAGACATTACTGTTGTACCATTATTCCTTAATTATATTGCAGAAGCTGCTGCTGTATCCTTCAGTGCTGGTAGGAAGGATATCAGCGGGCTCTCTGTCAGTGTGTAATATCACTGCCTCATGCACAAGTGATTAACCTTTTATTGTGTAGGGCTCTACAGACTACTAACAAGCACACATGCACTCACACACTCACATACTCACACACACACACACACACACACACACACATGCTGTATGCACACACATAACATGCAAACAAACAAACAGACACACACACACACACACATGCTGTATGCACACACATACACATGCAAACAAACAAACAGACACACACACACACACAAATCAGTGAACAATACCAAAATGGTGTGTGTGCCTCCCATGTGGTTCTCATTACACCACAGTAAATAAATGTGAGCTCTTTGAATATTCAGGAGCAGATTTGGGAGTAAAGCCCATGGAGGCACTGAGCCACCATCTGCCGCCTGCTGACATTGGGTCCCCCTCTGCATGGCTGCTTCACCTGCCTCCCGCTGACGTTGTGACCCCTCTGCTTCACCTGCCTCCCGTTGATGTTGTGGCCCCTCTGCTTCACCTGCCTCCCACTGATGTTGTGGTCCCTCTGCTTCACCTGTCTCCCGCTGACGTTGTGGCCCCTCTGCTTCACCTGTCTCCCGCTGATGTTGTGGCCCCTCTGCTTCACCTGCCTCCCGCTGATGTTGTGGTCCCTCTGCATGGCTGCTTCATCTGCCTCCCACTGATGTTGCGGCCCCTCTGCTTCACCTGCCTCCCGCTGATGTTGCGGCTGCTTCACCCTCCTCTCTCACTGCTCATAAAACACACGCAAAACTGCCATCTGAGAAACAACACAAAATTTAGCCAATTCTAGCCAGGACACCACCACTGGAACCACACAAACCACCAACCACCGCTAACCACCGCTAACCACCACAAACCACACAGACCACAAACCACCGTAAACTGCCACAAACCACCACCATCCACCACAAACCACACGTCTTTGACACATTCGTCCTCAAGGATATAAAACTTTTGATTTTGTGTTATAATTTGCTTTTTTTTTTTTGGTTCATATAATCATTGAACATAATGCATTTATCATCATAAATGATTTTTAAGATTAAGGTCCCATTTAAAAGATTAAGAACTGGAGACATTCTCATTAGTGTCAGGGCTGCAGCATGCACAAGCTGGTTATACATTTTGGGGACTGACCTTCAGGGGGTCACACACGGCGTGGGAAATTACAACCAAAAGGGAAAAACATTTCAGACTAAAACCAGACACGCCCAAACACACCTGTGACCCCAATAGGGGTGAGGGGTCATGACCCCATGGAGAATGCGCCCACAAAAGGCAATGTGGTTACCGTGGGAACACAGTGAAGCATAGAGATGCTGGCAGATTGGTTTGATTGACAGATTTGGGGTGGCCTTGGTTACACCAACAGTTACCCTGCTGTGACCACACATGTGTGAGAGTGTGTGTGTGTGTGTGTGTGTGTGTCTGTGTGTGTGTGAGCTCATTGTTGTCACCTCCCAGTTGATATTGTTCATAAACCCCTAATGTCCACAATTACCTGCATTTTGACATATAGATCAATACTGTTGCATATACCTCATGGACCAGAAAGAGATCCTGCATCACCTGAGTGTACACTACTTGTGATGTACACTACCTGAGTGTACACTACTTGTGATGTACACTACCTGAGTGTACACTACCTGTGATGTACACTGCCTGAGTGTACACTAGCTGTGATGTACACTGCCTGAGTGTACACTAGCTGTGATGTACACTACCTGAGTGTACACTACCTGTGATGTACACTACCTGAGTGTACACTACTTGTGATGTACACTACCTGAGTGTACACTACCTGTGATGTACACTACCTGAGTGTACACTACCTGTGATGTACACTGCCTGAGTGTACACTAGCTGTGATGTACACTGCCTGAGTGTACACTAGCTGTGGGGAAAATATCAATCAAGGGTACTATATAAACAATGACCTAAACCCTTAATTATCTCTGCACAACACATTCCAAAGCACTCAATTAAAGTGTTCAAGCGTCGGTTTTAGAACAACAAGGTTTATGAGTGGCTAATAACAGACCCCAATGCTTCGGAAATCTGTAAAAATTAATCATAAAGAAAAAATTACTATTACTCATGGACAGGCTGTCAAGCAATATGAAATCAAATCAAAATTATTTTAATTAAAAAGGGTGATTTCTTATTATAATGGATTTCAGAAATTACTTTTTATCACAACTGAGTTTGACTGTGCCAAAAAATATCAACAAAATAGTTTTTCAGCCAAACACACAGAAGGGCATTTTTTATTCAATTGTGAGCGCTTTAACACTCAGAACATCTAAGCAAAAGTTTTAGTCGTCTGAACTTTCTGAACTGTCTAAATACACATAATCACATCTTTCAGTCAGTAAAGTATTTCCCCCCCCTCCCCCTAACTTCCTCTCCATAATTGCTTTAACCTACAGTAGAATGCCTTCTCATTATTGGTAATTCCATTGACATTGTGGAAATTAACTTAACTTAATTGATTTTCAACAGAACGCCACCTAAAAGGCTGTGTGTGACAGTTTCTGGGGGATGTGCTTTCTGTTCTGTGTTCTCCCAAAGTGATGGAAAATGCTAGAGATGGGAAATGACAGCAGGTCTGACTGGCCTTTTTAAACGGGGAGAAGAAATGGTGTGGAACTGAATAGGGGTAAAAAGCAATGATGCATCTTGTTTAGACCAATGCTTTTCTGACATTTCAGTTCTACTTTTTTATTTTTTTTAAAGTTTTTTTTTTTTTTTTTAAGTTAGCGGTCCTTATTTTTCTATTGAGATCATAATGTTTTGCTGATGGTTTTCTTAACTGCAACACTGCAGTTATACAATGAAATACAACTGCAGGAAAAAAAATAAAACTCACAAATGCTCTGTTGAAACAAACAGAAAATATGTCGGTGTAAATCTAACACTGCTGGTGTGCATTTAACACCCAAGGGTGTTTATAACAGCAAAAGCTTTTACAGGTACAATGATGAACACAGTATTAATATCCTCTTTAGCACTGCTTGCGTTATGTGATAACTGATGAGGAGGTGAAAACTGATGATAATTTAATGGAATAACAGGCTGACTGAGCACAGCGGTGCAGGAAGGCACACAAGGGCATGGCTTACATTAACACCTCCATTTCAAATTTCTCTGGGCTTCCTGCCTGAGCTGTGCTGGCAGACCAGCTTAGCGATTAGATACAAGACTGCCCGCCATTCCGGCTCTAAAGCAAGATCAATACTCTCAACTGTGAAGCTTGTGAGGAATTTTGAATGGTCTGTTAAAAGTTAAAAAATTAATACCTCCAAAAGAAAGAGGAGAAATGGGTGCAACCCATTCTTCGATTTTTCCCGTCCGGAACATCACACCGGGGTGGGCTCTACGGTACGGAGGCTGGAAAGCTTGTGAGGATGTCTTACAGAGAGTACTGTACACGATACCATGCACACCAAATTTAATCATAGGATATGAACTGAATTATTCAGACACGGAACAGCATGCTTCCCTTCACCATATATAATCTAAAAGAGTGTGCATGGGTTAGATACACACACATTGCGAATGATTCGGCTCAATCGAAACTAACTGAAGTATTCATCAAGCCACTCGTCCTGTACAGCTGCTAAACTAATTTAATTCTAATAGAGTTTACATGTGTCCAAGAGAGACCAAATGCACTCTGTCAGTGTTAATCTACTTTGATTTAACACTGAGAATGTTGTTGAGTGTTCACCTTCCACACTCGTTTATGGGCAGAATTAGTGCTGCATTGTGGATGCACCAGGTTGAGGTTAGCGGTATCGCACAGCTGAGATGAGGTTAGCGGTATTGCACAGCTGAGATGAGGTTAGCGGTATCACACAGCTGAGATGGGGTTAGCGGTATCGCACAGCTGAGAGGAGGTTAGCGGTATCGTACAGCTGAGATGAGGTTAGCGGTATCGCTCAGCTGAGATGAGGTTAGCGGTATCACACAGCTGAGATGAGGTTAGCGGTATCTCACAGCTGAGATGAGGTTAGCGGTATCGCACAGCTGAGATGAGGTTAGCGGTATCGCACAGCTGAGATGAGGTTAGCGGTATCGCACAGCTGAGATGAGGTTAGCGGTATCGCACAGCTGAGATGAGGTTAGCGGTATCGCACAGTTGAGATGAGGTTAGCGGTATCGCACAGCTGAGATGAGGTTAGCGGTATCGCACAGCTGAGATGAGGTTAGCGGTATCGCACAGCTGAGATGAGCTTAGCGGTATCGCCAGCTGAGATGAGGTTAGCGGTATCGCACAGCTGAGATGAGGTTAGCGGTATCTCACAGCTGAGATGAGGTTAGCGGTATCGCACAGCTGAGATGAGGTTAGCGGTATCGCACAGCTGAGATGAGGTTAGCGGTATCGCACAGCTGAGATGAGGTTAGCGGTATCGCACAGCTGAGATGAGGTTAGCGGTATCGCACAGTTGAGATGAGGTTAGCGGTATCGCACAGTTGAGATGAGGTTAGCGGTATCGCACAGCTGAGTGAGGCCTGGCCCTATAGACTCAGTAGCTCCTGGCTGCATTCTGGAAAAACCCATAATCAATGCCCATTGAAACAAATGAACGGTTATTCGTTATTTTTTAACTCCGCCTTCTTTCAGAGTGATTGGCTGTTGTTTAAACAGCTGTTCTCTCTCCAGGCAGAATGTAGTCAATGGAAGGGAAAAAAGTGAAAACAGCAAACTGATTCAGCAATTAACAGGGGCAGCCAACCAAATGCCCCACAATTAGAAATCTGACAAGTGATACAAACTGTGGTTCATGTCCAGTGACTGCTAAGTGTATATCACCCCCAACATGTGATAGTCTGTACAATCCCTTGAATCCCATTGATTTACCAGGTCATTACTCCAAATGAGAATTGAGTTCACAGTTGACCTACCTGGTTAAGAGTGGTGTATCTCAAACCAAACACCCAATTTGTAAGCGCTCAGGTAATGTGTTATGGTCAGATATTTATTCTTCCTGAAGCTGACCAACGGTATTTGGAAGAGATTCGGAGGATGAGATTTTCTTGTGCACCATAAGGTGTTTTAATGCATTTCTTGACATACTGACAGATGCAATGCTTGTGCCTGAATTTGACAAAACATTGTTGATAGAAGTACTTAAAGTTTAACATTGAGCTTATTTTTTTATTTTTTTATTTTTTTAAATATTTTTTTTATATTTTTTTTTTGATGATGTACCACCCAAACTGTTGACTGGTTATTGAAGTATAATTCTTGTGTATTATAGGACCTCCTCGAAAACGAGATGTGACATCTCAAGGGGCTTATCCTGCCAAATAATAATAATAATAATAATAAACTTCTATATATATTATAGTATGCAATAATATAATATTAATAAAACAAGAAAAACATTAAATTCATAATTTTTTTAAACTATACATTCTTAGACAGACCTTGCATTGCACGCGCAACCAACAAGCAGTAGCTTTACATAGATAAATGAAAATACACTGGAGTTCACGCAGACTACGGCACTATGTCAGAACATTACTACTCATTTTCATTTTCAATGAACATGTTTTATAGCCTGTAGTTACGTGAGAGGCTGAGCGCACACACAGTTATCCCTGCACAACACAGTTATCCCTGCACACACACAGTTATCCCTGCACACACACACAGTTATCCCTGCACACACACAGTTATCCCTGCACACACACAGTTATCCCTGCACACACAGTTATCCCTGCACAACACAGTTATCCCTGCACACACAGTTATCCCTGCACAACACAGTTATCCCTGCACACACACAGTTATCCCTGCACACACACAGTTATCCCTGCACACACACAGTTATCCCTGCACACACACAGTTATCCCTGCACAACACAGTTACCCCTGCACAACACAGTTATCCCTGCACAACACAGTTATCCCTGCACACACACAGTTATCCCTGCACACACACAGTTATCCCTGCACACACACAGTTATCCCTGCACACACACAGTTATCCCTGCGCACAACACAGTTATCCCTGCACACACACAGTTATCCCTGCACAACACAGTTATCCCTGCACACACAACACATTTATCCCTGCACAACACAGTTATCCCTGCACACACAGTTATCCCTGCACAACACAGTTATCCCTGCACACACACAGTTATCCCTGCACACACACAGTTATCCCTGCACAACACAGTTATCCCTGCACACACACACAGTTATCCCTGCACAACACAGTTATCCCTGCACACACACAGTTATCCCTGCACACACACAGTTATCCCTGCACACACACAGTTATCCCTGCACAACACAGTTATCCCTGCACACACAGTTATCCCTGCACAACACAGTTATCCCTGCACAACACAGTTATCCCTGCACACACAGTTATCCCTGCACAACACAGTTATCCCTGCACACACACACATTTATCCCTGCACAACACAGTTATCCCTGCACACACAGTTATCCCTGCACAACACAGTTATCCCTGCACACACACAGTTATCCCTGCACACACACAGTTATCCCTGCACACACACACATTTATCCCTGCACAACACAGTTATCCCTGCACACACAGTTATCCCTGCACACACACAGTTATCCCTGCACACACAGTTATCCCTGCACAACACAGTTATCCTTGCACACACACAGTTATCCCTGCACACACACACATTTATCCCTGCACAACACAGTTATCCCTGCACACACAGTTATCCCTGCACAACACAGTTATCCCTGCACACACACAGTTATCCCTGCACACACAGTTATCCCTGCACACACACAGTTATCCCTGCACACACACACATTTATCCCTGCACAACACAGTTATCCCTGCACACACAGTTATCCCTGCACAACACAGTTATCCCTGCACACACAGTTATCCCTGCACACACACAGTTATCCCTGCACACACACAGTTATCCCTGCGCACAACACAGTTATCCCTGCACAACACATTCTAATGTTAGTCTCTAAATCCTCTGTGAACTGATTGATCTAAATGGTCTGGTTTTCACAACAAACCTGCTTAATTTAGGCCTAATAGCTCAATAAATCTGAGCAGATCCACAGAATGTGTTTGTCACCAATCCTTAAAAACAGCCTTTTGTTATTTGTATTCTGTTTAAGGCATTAAAGATCTCCTGTAACTAATAATTCTTAGGGAGCTCCTATTTGATGATAAACACAAAGAAAAAACATTAGAAATTATTACATAAAAGATTAAACCAAAGGTAACACATGATACGGTGTAAAATCCAAGCAGAGTGCTTCATCGACAAATCATCAAACAGCTGAACAAAACGATTAAATACGTATCAATACTGATGAACATATTCCTGCTAAGCCTTTTCTGACAAAAACAGAAATATCATAATCATTAGATATGTTTGTTGAGATATTGGCATACCACCCAGAAATATCTGTGTCGATGCGCCTCTCAACCATTCTATTAATTCTAAAAGAAAAGCTGTTGCACGTGTGGCATGTAAAGGCATTAGTATAAATTGCTTTCATCCTTGCTGTGATTGGTGTACAGTGCAGATCAATGAGATCTTTGGATTGCGATTGGGAATGTGTATCATTATGTTTTTGTTGTATCATTACATAGGATATGGACATATACCATTATACGTATATTGTATTATTAAAAGCTTATTCGATTGCCGGCCTATTTTACCACCATTTACTAAAATGCTTTGCTGATATTACCTTTCTTTGTATATATCACGGTGCATTATGGCTAGAATAATGCTTTTATGTGTGTATCTGCATTATGGCTGAAATAGTGCTTTTATGTGCGTATGGTCAATGTCTCCCAGCAGTGGGGGTGTTGCTAAATGTTCAGCTGTAATGATTGTTTTCTCTTTTTTAGACATTTTTTTTTTCTGCTTTTTCATCCAAATGGGATGCCCGATTGTATTTTTCAGCAACGTTCAATGCGGCAAACTCCACCGGCTGGCACACCTTCCAGGGATTACCTGCCAGGGCTGAACTAAAAAATGGACTCACCTGCTACCTGACTGAACACACAATGTTTAGTGTAAAATCAATGCTGAAAGAGTACATCTGACCCCTATTGGACGCATGTAAACTAGAGTTAAATGAACACTGAGGATTCTCCTTTAAACCGCCCCCACACGCGCCGCGCCCCCACATGCGCCGCGCCCCCACACGCGCGCACCATATGAAGTACGGCCCATAAGAACAGTTGGTTGTCCCTGTGAGTGGAAACTTCAGCACATCGGCAGGATTTGTGGACCGGCTGGGGAATCCGTGCAGATTTTATGAACGATCGGGAGTGCTTTATGGCCACTGACCTTTACCTCCAGCCTTTCTGCTGCTTTACAAAGTGACAAAAGAAAAAAGAAATCGTGCAGGAGGCCCCGTTCCACTGACAGGAGCAACAGCAGTACTTCATTTACACAGAGAACACAAGAGCTACTGTCTGGAGAGAAATATCAACTGTACATCTGAGCCTCTGGAACTGTTCATCAGGAGTTACAGTACCGACACACACACACAGACACACACATGCACGCACACATGCACGCACACACACACACTCACACACACACACACACACACACACACACACACACACACACACACACACACACACACACACACACACACACACGAATAGCCTCTGATAGATGTGCTCTTTGAGCTCGACCTGCTGTGTGCTCCAGCTGACCAACAACAAGCTTTGATAGAGGGGAGCCCTGGACACACATCCACCTACCTCTCCATTTCTCCATATCTTTCATCAGCGGGGGGGGGGGGTCTCGCTGGGGGGTCCCGTCCACCCCCCATCCATTCAGTTACTACCACAACTGCACAATGCACACTTTTACTGTTTTACAGCATACACACATCTCCTACCGGGTTTTAGCTTAACAACTCTGCAATACATAACAAGAGCAAAAGTAATTAAATGGTCATTTTAGGTCTCGCTACCTAACTAACATTATAATGCTAACATTATTTTTCTTATTACCATTCATTCAATTTTTTACAGTGAATTGATGAGAGTGAGCCATTAAGGGACCTGATTTACTCTGTCCTAATCATGAGTCAGTTGGCCATTATGGAACCTGATTCATCCTGGTATGACCAAACATGACTCAATGACTTTCACTGAGAGCTGATTCAGTCTGGTATGACCAAACATGACTCAATGACTTTAACTGAGAGCTGATTCATCCTGGTATGACCAAACATGACTCAATGACTTTAACTGAGAGCTGATTCAGTCTGGTATGACCAAACATGACTCAATGACTTTAACTAAGAGCTGATTAAGTCTGGTATGACCAAACATGACTCAATGACTTTAACTGAGAGCTGATTCATCCTGGTATGACCAAACATGACTCAATGACTTTAACTGAGAGCTGATTCAGTCTGGTATGACCAAACATGACGCAATGACTTTAACTGAGAGCTGATTCAGTCTGGTATGACCAAACATGACGCAATGACTTTAACTGAGAGCTGATTCATCCTGGTATGACCAAACATGACGCAATGACTTTAACTGAGAGCTGATTCAGTCTGGTATGACCAAACATGACGCAATGACTTTAACTGAGAGCTGATTCAGTCTGACTTATTTAACCTGCGGTGAGTTAGGAGTCTGCATCTGATTTAGATATAACCTCCTGAGACCTTGTTGAAAAAAGAAGTACTTCAATTTTTGTCTTGGATTACAAAAAAAAGAAAAATGTTGCAGTGAAAATATTTTCAAAAATATTATTTATTTTATTTTTATTGAATGTCACTTGTAATGTAGGTTCCAGCATAGCACGGTTCCTCAGATTAAGACCAGAGACACATACCTACAGGGGATGATAATAACATACCTGTAATCCCCAGACTGCCATGCACTGGCGGGAGGCAGTCCATGCACTTCCTGTGCCATGTATTCTGTCCTTCCGGGGGCTTCTCAAGCCTGCTCCATACTGCTCACACATACTTCAGCCTGCTCCATACTGCTCACACATACTTCATGAGCTTCATGCTTTAAAATGACAGTGAGCGGCAAAGCTGGCTTTGACAGGGCATGAATTACCCAATCACTGGCCTTCCTCATGAATTACCCAATCACTGGCCTTCCTCGTGAGTTATCCAATCACTGGCCTTCCTCGTGATTCACCCAAACACTGGCCTTCCTCATGTGTCACCCATTTGCCAGCAGCCATACCACCATGCACTCTGCTCCTGCTGAATTACTGAAGCTAAGCAGGTGTGGGCTTGGTTAGTACTTGGATGGGGGACCTCCTGGGAAAACTAAGTTGCTGCTGGAAGTGGTGTTGGTGGACCAGTAGGGGGCAATCTTCCCTCTGGTCAAATAAATCCCAATGCCCCAGCGCAGTGATGGGGACACTGTGCTGTGGGAGATGCTGTCTTTCGGATGAGACGTTAAACCGAGGTCCTGACTCACTGTGGTCATTAAAGATCCCATGACACTTATCGCAAAGAGTAGGGGTTTCCCCGGTGTCCTGGCTAAATTCCCAAACTGTCTCTTTCAATCTGCCACCTAATCATCCCCCAATCACTGGCCTTCCTCATGATTCACCCAATCACTGGCCTTCCTCATAATTAAGTTTGTTTATCCCCCCAGAAACATGTGAGCTGTGAAGTGTTGTGTGACAACCTGATTAGACAATAAAAGATTGACTGATTGATTACTAATTGTTTTAATATTGGCCCATCCTTCACTATTTAAAGGTAGTGTCTAATACCTCTTTAAAGATGTGATGCTCCTTTGTGTCCTTCTCATAGATGAGCTGGGTAAGTGCTGCCCCCTTCCCCATTACTGATACTTAATGTGACTTTCTCTCCACTGTAAATCACTGCTGGAATCCTGAAAGGTGCAATTTAAATTCAATCAATTATCATAGTCATTATTATTGTTTTGAGAGGCCTAGAGCACCCGCACGCCCTTATAAGCTCATGAATATTCATGGAATACAATTAATGTTGTAAATATTCTATTTATTTTATTTTTCAGCGCCCGGGGAAGAGGTATTTGCTGTTCAGATTAAAGGAGTTTGTGACTTCTGGACCGGTTGTGTAGCAAAGTGTTGTAGGGTGGTTTACAGAAGAACATCTCCTATCCTCTCCCAATAAACAAACAGTAATGTCACCCCAATAACTCTGAAGCCCCCAACCCACGCAATCTGTCACCCCAATACCCTGCAGCCCCTACACACAAACCGTCGCCCCAATACCCTTGCCCATACACAATGGCATTCTCTGTATGTCCACGTCTCCAATAGAGGCAGAAGAGGAGAAATAAAAGGCTATAGTCCCTCATTTGAATGCCCAGACACTCTTGTATAACCGCTAACAGAGGGAAGGTTAAACAGTTAATGCTAACTGGAGTCAGATACTTAAACTAAGGGCAGATGATATTCCTGCAGTGTTTATAATGGCCATCAAACAAGCCTTTCATTGGACGTTTCTGTGCAGATGCACTGTAAAAAATGAACCGCGATATCAGCGGTGTAATAAAGCAAATATCACAGGTTTCTTTGCCGAACGGCTTTGCTGAGGGTGGTGAGATTGTGTGTTAAGGCTGTAAAACAGGCGGGAGTGTGAGATGACTCCTCTTCCAGGGTAATTAACCTTGAAACAGCACCGGGGACATGACACAGTGAGGCTTTGTGCAGCTGTTTCCAAACTCGGATCCTGAGATTTACACAGAAATAAAATGTGTTTAACATCCAAACTGTTTCTGCATAGTTGCCTGTAAACAGCAAATGCATGGAATTGACCGTGTGCTTTGTGCTGTGTTGTGTTGCCCTAAACAGGAGCATTAACTTTTATTGTTTTTATGCAAATCAGCTTCTTGCATTACAGTGAACACCTGTGGTGTCAACCTGTCTAAGTAGTGGGGTCGTTTTCAATGATATTTTAAAATGCATGCAGTAAAGCGAAGTGCAAGTGTACAAACACACTGTTTCTGATTATTACTTTTTTAATCACTAACCTGGGTATAGTATCAATAATGGTGCAAGCCAACAACCAGAGATACATGTGGCAGCTAACATACATGTGATGGTCTCTTCCTGTCAGAAGGGCTGCAGTGTATTAGAGAGGTCAGAGTTCATGGCGAGGGGGGAGGGGGGTCAGAGAAATGGAAGGTGAGACTGAAGAGGCAGAGCTGTGCATTTATCTGAAAATTCTCACTCCTCAAATGTACAGTCACTGCCAACAGGGAGCAAATAAGATATTATTCTATTTCCATTTTGTGCTGAAAGGAAGTCTAACACTTTAACCTTTTAGCATTTTGGGGTTCAGCTGGGAGCCCCTGCTTCAGGCTGCTCGCTGAAAGATGACAAAGTAGACGGAACCCAGCTGAGAGCAGAGAGCAAAATAAAAAATAAGAGTCACACAATAAAATGTAACTGGGTTACTTTTTCAATGTTTTTTTTTTTTTTTTAACTACAAGATGAAAAAGTTTTAAGTTTAAATCAAATGGCATGAAAGGCGGTGAAGTCAGTGGGGTCTTTTCAGCACCGTGGCAGAACCTTCTGGAGCGTGTGTTACCCCCTACCTCTGGAGTTACCCCCTGCCTCTGGAGTTACCCCCTGCCTCTGGAGCGTGTGTTACCCCCTGTCTCTGGAGTTACCCCCTGCCTCTGGAGTTACCCCCTGCCTCTGGAGCGTGTGTTACCCCCTGCCTCTGGAGCCTGTGTTACCCCCTGCCTATGTCCAAAAGAAGGGACAGCATGGAATTATCTGAAAATGGTTTCCATCAATCAACTACATCATGGGTAAGTCATAATTGAGACATTATGTCCAAAATTCCGAACTATCCCTTTAATGTGCATTGTTGCACACAGTTTGTACGCCTCAAACCCTTATCCAAAATGACAGAGCAGAACAGTAAGGCCATGCAGCGTAAACCTCTTTCACACACACACACACACACACACACACACACACGCGCGCACACACACACACTCACACTGGTCAGGACCCGTCTTCTCCCTCTGGCATGCCCGCAACCGATTGTCCACTCGGATGGACAGGGAGATTAGGTCGTCTAGGGAGCTGGCGTCGTTCCTCGTCGTCAATTCGTCCTTAAGGACCTCTCTCATCCCGTTGCGGAACACCTCCTGGAGCGCCGTGTCATTCCAGCCAGACTCCGCGGCCAGCGGCCGGAACTCCACCGCGAACTCGGCCGCACAGCGGGACCCCTGGCGGAGGTGAGGAGACGTTGAGCGGAACACAAGGAATGGGAGTACAGATGAAACGAAAGGGAGGTGGACCGGAGGGAAACGGTGGATGTCACAATAATCTGCTAACTGCTGTTTTTGTTACTGTAGGAGCTAATGTAGCGGGTGTAGCTCGGCTAGTTCGCTAGTAAGCACAGTGAGGTGCATTAAAGCGAAGGCCTTGTAGCAGGTTACTGTAACAACACTCTCTGGCGACGCAACCCTCAGGGTCAAAATAACGACGTTACCCTTAGCTATCGGCGATGTCGTCTTTAGCTGATTGGTAACACGTTCGCTTACGAGTGAGAGGAGCGGGGTTCAAATCTTACCTTGGACTTCTGTGTAAGCTTCTCTCTTTCTATACAGTTACACTAAGTGACATAAGGAAGTGGTTACATGTACAGGGTATTTTTCTTGTAAATGTAAATGCCTATGAAAATCCAGCAGGGTTTTTATATTTATATTTTTTTGCTGGAGGATGTTTTATATCTGAGGACAGGAAGGTCACTCAGTCTCTAAGCACTGTGAATGCTTTATTCTGCTCTTTTCTTCTTTAACTTGAAGCCAATAAACTGTGAAAGATCCACCAGACTCACTCTGCTTCATGCCTCCGCATGTCTAGTAATGTAAATGTTGAGTTTGTAAATGAGCTGAATGGAGAAATTGTGTGAGAGGATCTCATGCAGCCCGTCTGAGAGGAATAATCCGACACTTCTCAGCAGCGAGGGAAATAAAATAAATAAAATATTTTTACTGTCCTGCCCACTGATTTGAGTCAGAGAAGTAATGTCTGTTTTTAACATATTGAAAAGCAAAGAATAAAAAATAACTTCGTCAAATTAAATATTTTCAGATCTTCGACCAAACCCATGGCAACTCTCTCACTCCCTCCCCACCACCCCCCCCCCCCCCCCCCCCCCCCCCCCCGCTCCCAATTCATCTGTTGTGCCTTCAGGAGGCAAAGTCACCGTTTTTTTATGTGTTAGCCGAGGGGTGGGGGAGGTGGGGGAGAGGGGGTGGGTGCAGTGGAGGGGAGTTATAAATCAAGAGCAGCCCCCCCCATCACCCCCCACGCACCCCCGGAATCTGTATCTCTCCTAGGCTGCATTGGATCATGGGAAATCCTGGAGGTAACAGCCTCGCTCTGCAGGCTTTCCCATGTTCTGCCTTCATTAATATATTATTTCATGAAAAAAATAAAAAAATAAAATAAAATATGAATGGGAGAATATGAGCTTTTTTTATGTTCAGCTGGTTAAAGCTGGGTCTGAACAGCGACCCACAGTCCTTAACAGCTCATCTGTGGTTCATTCTGTTAGGCCTGTAGGGTGTAGAATAGTCACTAGCTCTCCTGTAATACTGTGTGTGGCCTGTAGGGTGTAGAATAGTCACTAGTTCTCCTGTAGTACTGTGTGTGGCCTGTAGGGTGTAGAATAGTCACTAGCTCTCCAGTAGTACTGTGTGTGGCCTGTAGGGTGTAGAATAGTCACTAGCTGTCCTGTAGTACTGTGTGTGGCCTGTAGGGTGTAAATTACTACTAATACTAACTAACTGGCCTACATTAGGTACTTCTACATCTAAGGCCACATTATAGCAAAAATACATAGCTGAACTATAGAAAATTAATGAATTAATATTCCACAATGAAGTCCTTTGGACAGATGGTGTGTATGTTTTTGTACATTTGATTGATTGACTGATTAACTCAGGTGCAGAATCACACCACTGAACTGGATGGAACTTCAGGCTATTACAATGAGATCTGTCCATTACAGCATTCTCTATTCTTCAAGTATAGCTTTAAATATAAAAATAAGATTTATTACCGCCAATGTCTCTTTTATCAACTGAATGTGCAGTGTACCTGGCTGAGACTTTGAAATCACTTAAAATGCCTCTTGTCAAAGTCCAGGAATGTAGAATTATGAGTATTTAAAATGTGACTACCTACAGTAGTTCTGGAAAACAAATTGTTCCCCAGACAACTCAAACAGTAGAGCCAAACTGCTCTCTGTCAAAATCCGTTTAATGACACAGCGGCAGCAGCCGTTAAACTCAATGTTTTATTCGAGCCACTGGGGATTGAACAGCAGCCTGCACAGAAAGGCATGGGAACACGTTTAGTAGATAAGCTCTAAAGTAGAAATGTTCCTCTTAGTGCCAAAAGACGAGGCAGTTTTCTTCTCCGGCGGTTTTAGCATAACGGTGTTCGTGCATCTGTGACTGAGCCGAACCTTTGCTCCAGTTCCATTTGGAGCTACGATGGAGAACTGGCATCTGTGACTGCTGAGGCCTGAGGTCACCACGCCATGGCACGCAAAGCTCTACCCACAACAAAACTCTTGAAGGAACTTTGTTCTGGACTTGCACCTTATTTTGAGAAAATCGTCTACATACTGTACGTAGTCATACCGGGTACTTCTCAAGAAAATAATAATTCTGCTTCAGGAAAGGATAAAAGATGGATGCTTTATCCCTAAAGCACCAATGCCATAATCATTGTGTTATTTATTGCCCATTGTGTCTCCCTTTGAGGTTTCATTCCTTTTTCAACAGAAGAGGATCATTTCTCTTTCTTATTTGTTGGTTTGAAAGTTAAAGGGCTGTAATGTACAAATGTAATGTACAAATATAATGTACAAATGTAATGTACAAGCACCGTACTCAATCCTGTGTGATCTTGGCTTGATCTTGTCTGATCCTGGCTCAATCCTGTGTGATTTTAGCTTGATCTTGTGTGATCCTGGCTGAATCCTGTGTGATCTTGGCTTTATCTTGTGTGATCCTGGCTCAATCCTGTGTGATCTTGGCTTGATCTTTTCTGATCTTGGGAGAGGTGCAGGATCCCACTATGGAAGGTCTGCATTTATGACTCAATTGCACTTTCCATAATAGTAAGGCCACAGCTCAGAAAAGGTCACATGATATCTAACTTTTGGGGAGGATTCTCTTCATTGATTGGCTGTAAAGTTAACTCATGGGTGTAAGTGAAAATGGAAGGATGGGATGTTTGTCTGGACAATTGTTGCAATCTCTCTCTTTTTTTTTTTGAGAGCAATAAAATGCAATACAAAAATGCAATAAAATGCAATAAAAAATAATAATTAAACTGAAAAAATCTCAGTCTAAAAATCCTTTACCTAAAAAAACTTTACCTTTAGGCCCTTGGCCAGGTCTGCCTTTTTAACCTGGTGCCAAGATAAGCATGCCTTATAATTAGCTGATGTTTATGGCACAGTATTTTAGCACCAATTTCCTCTTTCCCTCCTCCTTGCTCTGGACTGTGAGCTGCAAGCAAAAATCATGTGCCCTGAAAGGCAATGAAATGCCTCTGCAGTTTTGATCCAGCGTTGGAGAGACGCACGCTGTGTAAAATAACGCTGGAGGTGGTAAAATGTGTTTACCACACCGGTAAGAAGGCAGCGAGCTGTGTGTCGTTCTGTGAAAATGAAGAACGAAGGGCATTTAAAAAGGGGAGGAATGCGCTCTTTGTGAAAGCTGTGTGAAATACACACGCCTCCTTACGGCGAGGAAGCAGGGAGGACACGGGTGCAGTTTTATAAAGAAGCTGAGGATGGTGTCCCAGCGGTGTGCTAATCTGCATCTGCTATTGGAGTGTGGGGTAGAGGTGGGTGGGAGTGTAAAAGTGGTAGAGAATTGGGCGGATCGCAAGCTTAACACGGATTTAAAAAGTGCTCCTTTTTACAGCCTCGGGCCAGTGCAGGGGGTGTGGGGGGTGGTGGTGGTGGTGATGGGGGGGAGTTCTTTAACAACCCCCCCGCCCCCCATTTTGTTATAAAAGTGGCAGGCCTGCTCTTGGATCACCTCAAGAAAAACATTTTCACACCAAAGTCATATGTATTTCACACAAAGGTCATATGTATTTCACACCAAGGTCATATGTATTTGGCATATGTTAGATGCACTTCAGACAGTAACATTCAAAACCATAAAAGTTCAGAAGAAGGACTGATTCTTATCTGTATTAAGAGCACAAGTCTTACTTCCTGGTTGTTTGTACATTTTCAATAGTGACATGGCAATCTACAGGAATGCTCTCAATGTTTACCAGAATTTAAAGTGCTAAATTATTTCACAAGTTTGGCCGAGTTCTGGTGATATATTTCCTTTGAGTTATACAGAACTGCTGATACTGCTGCCCTCTCGTCTTACAAGGTACTTGTACTCTTAAGTTTTTTTTTTTATATAAAACATAATCAGAAGGTTGATGTTTGTGTCGCCCGTGAGAAACAACATTGAGCTGTCGCTGTAAACCTTTGTACCGTTCACTGGATAATTGCTCACCACCTGTCCAACACCTGCAAATTAATCAGCCGTTATCATACATCATAAATATTTAATGTTTTAAAGCTTCCCTTCTGACTGCTGTGCATCCGTTACGTGGTCTGTTCTGGGTTTTTAATTTCTATAGAGGGGAGGTGAAAGAGCCAAATCAAACCAAACACAAAACAAAGTGATTATTTCAGGCAACGGTGTAGTATAATGGTTAGGGAAGTGGGTTTATAACTCAATGGCTGTGGGTTCCGTACCCACTGTGTAGGATATATAGTAGCATCAAGTAAAAACACACAGAAAGCTAAAGTGGCACACACACACACACACACACAGACACACACGCACACACACACATTACAAGTGCCCTGTCTCCCCATCTTTCATTAGCTGGGCCAGAAAAATAAAACGTGCTCTTAACCCCTCCCCCCTCTCCCCTTAGGGAGATACTCAGTCCTTCTCTCTCTCATAATCAATAGCGTAATGTCATGAAAGGTCAAATGATGTTACACTCACAATCAATCAGTTCCTGGTTTTTAGCGTTGATATGTGGGCTGAAGCGGCCTGGCCTGTTAGCGGTTAGCATTAGACACTTGTGCTGTTATTGTGTTCCCTGTACTGTGGCTGCTTTACAGACACTCGTATTTATCGTTGTGTCGTGTTTTATATTATTATTACAATCTGGGAGTGTGACAGGACATGGCACTCCTTACACAGATACATGTTCATCCGTTCATCCCTTCAGGGAATTATTAGCCTATACAGGTCTCTCTCTCTCTCTCTCTCTCTCTCTCTCTCTGTTTCTCTCTCTCTCTGTTTCTCTCTCTCTCTCTCTCTCTTTCTCTCTCGCTTGACCTCTATCTCTCTGTTTCTCTCTATCTCCCTCTCTCCCAACCTCTCTCTCTCTCTCTCTCTCTCTCTGTTTCTCTCTCTCTCTCTCTCTCTCTCTCTCTCTCTCTCTCTCTCTCTCGCTTGACCTCTATCTCTCTGTTTCTCTCTCTCTCCCTCTCTCCCAACCTCTCTGTCTCTGTATCTTTCTCTCTCTCTGTCGCCCTTTCTACACACAGCAATAAATCAGGGATGATATCCTGAGAGCTCAGAGCCCCCGAACACACAGGGACAGACGCGGGTAGAGGTATAATTACAGGTACAGGTAGAGATACAGGTAGATAGATGGGTGGTAGAGATTAATGAGCTGGTCATGAGTCCCAAAAGCTGGGTTTCCAAGGTTGGATGGTCTTTGGTGATGTTGGTACTATTGAACACATAACTATTATCACATAAATTATTGAAACTTCTGCAGTTGAAAAGTGACTTTCGTACTGAATGATCCCCAATTCTGCCCTTTATTTATTATTATTATTACTAGCTCATTCGTTTATGCAACCTGAAATTTGTGTTAGAGAGAGAGAGAGAGAGAGAGAGAGAGAGAGAGAGAGAGATAGAGAGAGAGAGAGAGAGAGAGAGAGAGAGAGAGAGAGAGAGAGAGAGAGCACGACACACAAACCGTCTGCACGGTTTAAGAGTTGTATACGACAAAATCATATTTCATTCATCATTGCATTTGTTCTCACCAGTCTTTTTTTTTTTGCCAAAATCTCACAAACTGCCTTCTTGTTTAAAAATGTGTATACTCATGTTTTGCTCATAGGTAATATTAATTTTAAAAAACTCCTGATTCTGGCAAATAGATTTTTTTTTGTTCCCATTGTACAATTGAGTAACATACTTAACCTGAGTTCCAGCAGTAAATGGACTGTATTTCACATTCACATTCGTTCATTTAACAGACACTCTTATCCAGAGCGACTTAACAATACACTTCACATAAAACGCAATAAATCACATCCATTTATGCAGCTGGATATTTACTTCAGTAATACAGGTTAAGTACGTCCTCAGCGGTAGAACAGCAGCACAGCAGGTGGGAATTAAACCTTTAGCTTCTGCAGCACAAGCCTAGCTCCCAAACGACTGCACTGCACTGCCACCCACGAGGGAATGAAACATTGCAGGAACACATGAACTATTTAAGCAGGCTGGGATGAAGGGCATTCCAAAGCACGAATATGCTCTGTGTTAATAACCCCGGAACAGGTATAACCTGCTTAACCTGCCGTGAGAAGCGGAATCTCAAACAGGATCTCCTGGGACCGCAGGGATCTTAAAGCGATGATGTTTTGGATCCCCACTGATTAATTGGTTGCTGAAGCTTTAGATTGTATTCGGTGTGTAAAATGTACGTATGTAGGCAACGGAGAGGGTTTCACAGTAAGCCTTTTAGTCAGAGAAGAAACTAATTCTATTGGGTCTAAGTTCAATGCAGAGATATGTGGAGACACATTTGCGCAGTGTGAAGGTTTGATATGTACCAGGGCATGACATATACGCTTTAAACGGGTTATATAGAGAGCCAAAGCTTATACAACCATGAAAAGAAGCATGGCTTTAAAGAATATATGAAATGACAGAAAAGTAAATGATATTCTAATATTTCCTTTCATCTCAGAAAAGCACCAGTGCGGGGGGGGGGGGGGGGGGGGCGTCAGGCCAACGGACAGCTCTGTAGCATCCTCAGCACTGACAATACAGTACCTATAAAGAGCACAGCTCTGTAGCATCCTCAGCACTGACAGTACAGTATCTATAAAGAGCACAGCTCTGTAGCATCCTCAGCACTGACAGTACAGTATCTATAAAGAGCCCAGCTCCATAGCATCCTCAGCACTGACAGTACAGTGTCTATAAAGAGCACAGGTCCATAGTGTTTTCAGCACTGACAGTACAGTATCTATAAAGAGCACAGCTTCATAGTGTTTTCAGCACTGACAGTACAGTATCTATAAAGAGCACAGCTCCACAGCGTCTTCAGCACTGACAGTACAGTATCTATAAAGAGCCCAGCTCCATAGTGTTTTCAGCATTGACAGTACAGTATCTATAAAGAGCACAGCTCCGTAGGGGGCGTCAGGCCAACGGACAGCTCTGTAGCATCCTCAGCACTGACAATACAGTACCTATAAAGAGCACAGCTCTGTAGCATCCTCAGCACTGACAGTACAGTATCTATAAAGAGCACAGCTCTGTAGCATCCTCAGCACTGACAGTACAGTATCTATAAAGAGCCCAGCTCCATAGCATCCTCAGCACTGACAGTACAGTATCTATAAAGAGCACAGCTCTGTAGCATCCTCAGCACTGACAGTACAGTATCTATAAAGAGCACAGCTCCATAGTGTCTTCAGCACTGACAGTACAGTATCTATAAAGAGCATAGCTCCATAGCATCTTCAGCACTGACAGTACAGTGTCTATAAAGAGCACAGCTTTATAGTGTTTTCAGCACTGACAGTACAGTATCTATAAAGAGCACAGCTCCATAGTGTTTTCAGCACTGACAGTACAGTATCTATAAAGAGCACAGCTCCACAGCGTCTTCAGCACTGACAGTACAGTATCTATAAAGAGCCCAGCTCCATAGCATCTTCAGCACTGACAGTACAGTGTCTATAAAGAGCACAGGTCCATAGTGTTTTCAGCACTGACAGTACAGTATCTATAAAGAGCACAGCTCCATAGTGTTTTCAGCACTGACAGTACAGTATCTATAAAGAGCACAGCTCCATAGCTTCTTCAGCACTGACAGTACAGTGTCTATAAAGAGCACAGCTCCGTAGCATCCTCAGCACTGACAGTACAGTATCTATAAAGAGCACAGCTCCGTAGCATCCTCAGCACTGACAGTACAGTATCTATAAAGAGCACAGCTCCGTAGCATCCTCAGCACTGACAGTACAGTATCTATAAAGAGCACAGCTCCGTAGCATCCTCAGCACTGACAGTACAGTATCTATAAAGAGCACAGCTCCGTAGCATCCTCAGCACTGACAGTACAGTATCTATAAAGGTCCCAGAGAGAGGAACAGGGGGAGGTTAAAGACGGGGAGCATCACTGGGAGAGGGGGAACGTGTCGTGTCAGAGCTGCTTATGTGAGAGCTAGCTCCTCTCATGCACGCTGGGGCACAGTTACTCCAGAGTTCCTCCAGCAGCCAATAGCGGCTCTCTGATGTGTGTTACGTACATTTAGCTGGAGGGCCTCAATGGGGGTGTGGAGTTTAGGAGACGCAGACATGACAGTTGCTGGATTGGTGTGGGATAGTAGTAGCAGGGGTGGTGTGTGTTTGTGTTTGTGTGTGTGTGTGTGTGTGTGTTCGTGTGTGTGTGTGTGTGTGTGTGTGTGTGTGTGTGTGTGGTGTGTGTGTGTGTGTGTGTGTGTGTTGGGGGGGGGGTGTTCATTCACAGGGGGGTCAAACAAGGAGAGGGGGAAGGACCAGTCTGAGTGACAGATTTGAGATAAGGCTTGTTGGAGATCCTGCCAGCACAGATCCATCCTCAGTGCCTGAATACACATTTACATTCCTGTGTCCTCAGAGTAGAGTGCACAGTGGGCTTTGTCCCTAGCCTCCCCTTACCTGACTCAAACTCGCAGGCCCACAGTGAGGTCTAAGCATGTTTACGCCGACACAACCTGCCATTAAAACCATTAGAGTGTGTTTATGTGCATTCAGGGAGCAAGGCAGATGTAATAACCACAATAAAAGAAGCACTCTGTGTGACATATGCTTGCTGTGCAGAAAAATATCCAGTGCAAAAAATAGTGCTGATGGAATACTTTTAACTCTGGGCCAGACTGCGTCTCGGACCATCGGAAGTCCCCCAATGTGCTCTGAGGGTCTCTATTCTGCTGCCAGATTATAGGAAATGTGAAGACTACAAGAAACGACCCCACAAGAAATGTTGGTTTGAGTACCACTGAGGCTGCCACAATTTCAGCGGGATTACATTAGTCACCTGCTAGCTAATACGTTTAATACGGTATTACATTAGTCACCTGCTAGCTAATACGTTTAATACGGTATTACATTTGTCACCTGCTAGCTAATACGTTTAGTACGGTATTACATTAGACACTGCTAGCTAATACGTTTAGTACGGTATTACATTAGTCACCTGCTAGCTAATGCGTTTAGTACGGTATTACATTAGTCACCTGCTAGCTAATACGTTTAGTACGGTATTACATTAGTCACCTGCTAGCTAATACGTTAGTACGGTATTACATTAGTCACCTGCTAGCTAATACGTTTAGTACGGTATTACATTAGTCACCTGCTAGCTAATACGTTTAGTACGGTATTACATTATGCACTAATGCACTAAATGCACTATGCACTAAATGCACTAATGTACGTCGCTCTGGATAAGAGTGTCTGCCAAATGACTAAACATTAGTCACCTGCTAGCTAATACGTTTAGTACGATATTACATTAGTCACCTGCTAGCTAATATGTTTAGTACGGTATTACATTAGTCACCTGCTAGCTAATACGTTTAGTACGGTATTACATTAGTCACCTGCTAGCTAATATGTTTAGTACGGTATTACATTAGTCACCTGCTAGCTAATACGTTTAGTACGGTATTACATTAGTCACCTGCTAGCAAATACGTTTAGTACGGTATTACATTAGTCACCTGCTAGCTAATACATTTAGTATGGTATTACATTAGTCACCTGCTAGCTAATACGTTTAGTACGGTAGTTTTCTTGTGTAGCATTTATGTTTAAAACGTCTAGGGGTAACGTTAGCTAGGTTAGCAAGCCAGATAATTATGGTTTAATAATTAATAATAAGTTATCACAATAATAAGCATCACTAGTGATGGGTAACACTTTAACAAAACTAACACTAATGCTAACCCTAAGACTTTAGTACTAAAACTCTGGGTAACACTTTTAAAATACACAAACATTAGCACTAAAAGTAACAGTAACCCTTTGATAACCATTTAAGAACATTCACACAATCATTGACATTTAGGGTAAAACTTTGGACCACTAACACTAGGATGAACACTTTGGATAAAACTTTAGCAATAACAGTAAAACTTTGGGTAAAACTGTAACAATAGAAGTAAAACTTTGGATAAAACTTTAGCACTAAAGGTAAAACTTTGGGTAAAACTTTAACAATAACAGTAAAACTTTGGAATATGGTCAGCATATGAATGCTGACACAGCTTTAATATCCCCATTGATAAATTATTAACAGGAGCTTTGCTGGTTTTTATTGTTTTTGGCAAACATTAGCAAACAGTACTAAATGTAATATTAAAGCGGGAGACAGATGTATAAAATGCTATGCAGGATTATACTGCTTTTTAAACAGGCAACAAAGCAACACATTTACAGGGGTATATTGGCTTATATTTTAGTCTTGTGTCATATGTTTCTTCATCTGGAAAACCCCCTTAATAACACAGTTAGCATGTAGCATGCCATTAACACAGTTAGCATGCATTAACAACAGTTAGCATGCCATTAACACAGTTAGCATGGCATTAACACAGTTAGCATGGCATTAACACAGTTAGCATGGTATTAACAAATGCTGGTGCAAATATATAAAAATATGAAATATTTTTTTAATGATTTATAATATCCTAAATAATGCTGTATTGAGATGTTCACATTTATGCATATTCTCATTGCCTTGCTGTTATGGTAAAAAGAAACAGCACAATGCTAGCCTCTCCCAGCAAACTATTAGGCGAGAGTATATATTTGAACCTGCTTCCTGACAACTACTCCGCATATACTCCACCCCTGTTTCCTCTACTCCAGCATATACTCCACCTGTTTCCCCTACTCCACATGTACTCCACCTGTTTCCCCTACTCCACATGTACTCCACCTGTTTCTCCCAGTCTCCACCTGATCACTCCACCTGTTCCTCTACTCTACATATACTCCACCTGTTCCTCTACTCCACAATGACCCACCTGTTCTCAACATATCCTACCCTGTTCCCTCTACTCAACATATACTACACCTGTTCCGTCTACTCCACATGTACTACACCTGTTCCCTCTACTCAACATGTACTCCACCTGTTCCTCTACTCCACATATACTCCACCTGGTCCTCTACTCCACATATACTCCACCTGTCCGTCTACTCCACATATACTACACCTGTTCCCCCTACTCAACATATACTCCATCTGTTCCTCTACTCCACATATACTACACCTGTTCCCCCTACTCCTCATATACTCCACCTTTTCCTCTACTCCACATATACTACACCTGTTCCCCCTACTCAACATATACTCCACCTGTTTCCCCTACTCCACATATACTCCACCCGTTTCCCCTACTCCACATATACTCCACCTGGTCCCCTACTCAACATATACTCCACCTGGTCCTCTACTCCACATATACTCCACCTGGTCCTCTACTCCACATATACTCCACCTGTTCCTCCTACTCTACATATACTCCACCTTTTCCCCCTACTCCACAGATACTCCACCTGTTCCTCCTGCTATTGCTAATTATCTCCTACTCACACAGACACTGTTCCGGTAGATTTTGAGCTCCCAAATATTGAGACTTATGATTCAGTTCACATCAGAGTTTTGTTTGTTTGTCACAGAGAGATGTGCTTTTTAACCAGGTAAGATGACTCCATGTTGTCCTGTATGCAGTGGTGTATTTTATTATGGTTGTGTCCTTTGCTAATTTAACCATTTGTATTCAGTACCCAGTGCTTTGATGATGTCTTAAGCTGCCTTTGAAAAGACTGCCCACTTAATACAGACATAATAGCACAGACATGACACAGAAAACCAAACAAAGAAATCTGCACATAATTTAACAGAATGTCAAGATAATTAATACAGACGTTGAAAACAGGAATGAGGAACAGCACTAAATTTGGCTGCAGGCGATGTGTTAATTTCTCTATGGAAATACACAGAGAAATGAACACGGCAAAAATTCCAAACTCCTTTAATTATTCATAACTTATGACTGCAATAAGAGCGGTAGATATTGAAAGCAAATACAGGTGAAGTGACCGACATAAACTTCAACAAATCAGAATAAATCATCATCATCATCATCATCATCATCATGATCTACATCATCAAATAAATAACAGTACAACAGTATAAAGTGCAATAAAGTGTAACTAATAGTGCGTATATTATGTATAAAATCAATCATTTAAATATAGTGCACAGCTAGTGTAGGTGCTGCTGTTAAATCTCTTTACTGCAGTGGTCTCTAACCTACAGATGGAAAGTGATTGTTTCCCAACATGGAAATTATGCCCCACTACATTTGCCAAATATCCATTATACATTATTATTATATTACTGTTTTCCCACTCATTGTGCATGATTTCTGAAATCTTATTGCACTGTACTGTATATGACTTCATTTTGTATCATCAACATTGCCTTAAACTATAATCAGGTTATATCTGCTAGGTTATACGCACTGTAGCTCAGTTCTGTACGTACAGTAGAATCTGCATTCTATCTGCTAGGTTATACGCACTGTAGCTCAGTTCTGTACGTACAGTAGAATCTGCATTCTATCTGCTAGGTTATACGCACTGTAGCTCAGTTCTGTACGTACAGTAGAATCTGCATTCTATCTGCTAGGTTATACGCACTGTAGCTCAGTTCTGTACGTACAGTAGAATCTGCATTCTATCTGCTAGGTTATACGCACTGTAGCTCAGTTCTGTACGTACGGTAGAATCTGCATTCTATCTGCTAGGTTATACGCACTGTAGCTCAGTTCTGTACGTACAGTATAATCTGCATTCTATCTGCTAGGTTATACGCACTGTAGCTCAGTTCTGTACGTACAGTAGAATCTGCATTCTATCTGCTAGGTTATACGCACTGTAGCTCAGTTCTGTACGTACAGTGGAATCTGCATTCTATCTGCTAGGTTATACGCACTGTAGCTCAGTTCTGTACGTACAGTGGAATCTGCATTCTATCTGCTAGGTTATACGCACTGTAGCTCAGTTCTGTACGTACAGTATAATCTGCATTCTATCTGCTAGGTTATACGCACTGTAGCTCAGTTCTGTACGTAGAAACTGCATTCTATCTGCTAGGTCATGTGCACTGTTGCTCGGTTTTGTACGTAGAATCCACATTCTATCTGCTAGGTTATACGCATTGTAGCTCACTTACTTTTGATACTTTGTGAAGATCGACATGCAGAATATAATTGCTTTGGCTGATAGACCGAGTGATTAATTGACTGAACGTATTTGCAACCCAAGTTAATGACAGCTCTGGAGTAATGCCAGACACCCTGGAACAAATATTCTGTTTTAGAAACTTTTCTTGTCATGTTTTATAGAGTAATGTTGCTGGGTTGAGTCAGTCACTCGGCTAGTGAAATTGTTCTCCTTTAGGCAGGAGAGAAGTGCTTAAGCATAGTGTAGGAGCAGCTGGATGAATCATGTTGGTGTCAGACCTGCTTTGTAAATTTTGGGGTGCACATCCCTGGAGTACTGCCATTTCCTCACCTCTTCAGATTGCAACATGACTCCCCCGACCTCTTTAGATATCCTTTCTTTTTCTCTTTCTTTCTCTAGATGTCCTTTCTTTTTCTCTTTCTTTCTCTTGATGTCCTTTCGGATAATGTTATAGGTATGGCTGTGTAAAGATAACTTAACTGTCTTGTGGTACTTTCTCAGTTACAATACAAATTATTGTTTTTTATGCTAACATTACATTGTTTGATTATCAATGGGCTTCCGTGCCTTCTCTGTGATATCGAATTTTTGCATTCCTGAGAGCAGCACTGATGTTCTCCACTTGTGTAAGTCACTCTTGATAAGAGTGCCTGCTAAGTGATTGTAATGTAATGTAATCTCATTGGAGAGACTCTGCCCTTGTATAAATAGTGCCACTTCCATGATTTCATGCGGGGTGTAGGATTGCTCTGTGTCATGTTTCTTTGCAGTAAAAAAAAGATTTTCATCATGTTTATTTAAAGCATCTCTAAGATTTTTTTTTTTTTTGAAAGATAGCCTCACTAGAAAATGTGGTTATGGTTTGATGGAAGCCACTTTTGGGATGGAAGCTATTTTGATAAAAGTGCCATAAGTACTATTTTCTAGTTTTAAAGATTTCCTCTCTGATGGTATTCACACATAGGGTTTGTCCCCCCAGAAGACTACAACAAACTGCTTTAAGATAAAGCCGAAAGGGAAGTTTGTACTTGACAAACCCTTGCCACTTTGACAGTTTTTTTATTTTTTTATCTTCCGTTTTGTCATGGGAAACAGCAATTGCACAAAGATGTTTTCATTACATGGCAAAGTGGAGAAAGAAGTGAATCAGGGGAGGCTGTGTGAATATAAAACCCGTCTGTACTGTGGAGGCGTCAGAGTTATGACTTGAGAGAAGAAGTGTTTGAGAATAAACATATGGCTTTATGGACTGGAAACGGTTAGATGTGAATTATGACACGTACAGCTCATACACAGTTGGGTGGCCAGGTTCACAGCGAATGTAAAATCACCACCTTCTCCCACCCGATATTGGGGTTCACTCTAGCGACCTTCTCTCTCTCAGTGTCGGGGTTCACTCTAGCGGCCTTCTCTCTCTCAATGTCGGGGTTCACTCTAGCGGCCTTCTCTCCCTCCCGGTATTGGGGTTCACTCTAGCGACCTTCTCTCTCTCCCAGTGTCTTACTGTCTACTAACTAAACATGGGACAGGTTCAGAGTGACTCTGTCTGTCCTAAATAAGTTTTATTTTTTATTTGTTTTTTTTAAATGTATTTAATGTGTTTATTTTACAGGGATAGAGCACGGCAACACGGCCGTACCGGGAGTCCCAAGCTGAATTCCATCTGTTGTCTCTGGACAGAAACGGGTCTAAATCATCAGTGCATCAGTGCAAACAGCAGTTTTAATTAGCACAACCTCACCCTGCATGTTGACTCCATAGAAGAAAATAAACAAAAATAAAGTGCAAATTATTAATGAAGTTGTAACTGACAGCATCAATTGAGACTCAAATCCCTTGATGCCACTTTACCAGAAAAACAAATCTCCCATTGCTCCCATCGCTAAGCCAGAAAACCCTGTGTTCCCATTGCTAATGCTAAAGCTAAGGAACCTCATGTTCCCATTGCTAATGCTAAAGCTAAGGAACCTCATGTTCCCATTGCTAATGCTAAAGCTAAGGAACCTCATGTTCCCCATCCCTAACACTAAAGCTAAGAAACCCCATGGTCCCATTGCTAATGCTAAAGCCAAGAACCCCCATGCTCCCATTGCTAAAGCTAAGAAACCTCATGTTCTCACTGCTAAAGCTAAAGCTAAGGGACCTCATGTTCCCCATTGCTAACGCTAAAGCCAAAAACCACCATGCTCCTATTGCTAAAGCTAAAGCTAAGGGACCTCATGTTCCCCATTGCTAATGCTAAAGCTAAGGAACCTCATGTTCCCATTGCTAATGCTAAAGCTAAGGAACCTCATGTTCCCCATCCCTAACACTAAAGCTAAGAAACCCCATGGTCCCATTGCTAATGCTAAAGCTAAGAACTCCCATGCTCCCATTGCTAAAGCTAAGAAACCTCATGTTCTCACTGCTAAAGCTAAAGCTAAGGGACCTCATGTTCCCCATTGCTAACGCTAAAGCCAAAAACCACCATGCTCCTATTGCTAAAGCTAAAGCTAAGGGACCTCATGTTCCCCATTGCTAATGCTAAAGCTAAGGAACCTCATGTTCCCATTGCTAATGCTAAAGCTAAGGAACCTCATGTTCCCCATTGCTAACGCTAAAGCTAAGAACCCCCATGCTCCCATTGCTGACACTAACACCCGTCAAAAGAATCAGTCATGGTGAAGGACGTTTTCATTTGGTGGTGCAGGAAAATATCCATTAATATATATAAATGATTTAAAGCCACTGCATATTAAAATGACGGATACATAATTTCATTCTTGGCACAAAGTGTTTCACATTTTCATCATTAGCTGTTCATTAAACTATTATGGATTTCACGTCAAAAATATGGCTATTCCCTAATCTAAAGCAAAATATTAAACAATGGCTGACTTCCAGATTTAATTATTTCTTACAAGTAATATTAAGGTTGCTATTGTCTTCATTGTGATTATGATAATCGATTTAACATTTCCATACAGTACTGAAACCAGTTTATTTAGTAATATTGACTGCATTTAGGCTAATATTTAGGTACACTCATAAACAAACAAACAAACACACACACATTTAGGTACACTCATAAACAAACAAACAAACAAACACACACACACATGCACACACACACACGCACGCACGTACACACACACACACACACACACACGCACACATGCGCACAAACACACACACACACACACACACACACAAGCACACATGCGCACAAACACACACACACACACACACACACACACACACACACACACACAGCTGCAGACCAAAGTAACAGCAGCTTAAGTTGAATGTGAGTGCATCTCTAAACTTCCTTGCTTAGAAACAGAGTTCACTGTTCCACCAGCATGTAGGCTAAGTGGAAGATTCAGGCCTTAGAAATAAAGTGTGTGACTCTTTAGCCAATCAGTGGAATACATTAAGCACTTAACCCACCTAAAACTAGCAAGCACTTTAGCCCTCCAGGATTTGAGTTGGAAATCCTGGGTTTACAATGGCGACCTAATTACAGCTACACAATACCGCTAAAGAGGAATTTATATTTTTTATCTGTCAGATGTGCCTATTATAGCTTTGCAGGAGGAAAGCCTGATAAGTAATTGATTAAGAAACTGATTAATTACATAATGGCTCCGGTTTTAAATCACAGCACAAGGTGGAAATAATAACAGAAAATCCAGCTGGTCTCCTAGAATGGGATTGACCATGGCTGGGAGGTGGGGTTGCATATCCATAGTTTTGTACCTAGTTGCCCAAAATTTCAACTGTGTTTGTACCTGGTTGTGCCCAAAATTTCAACTGTGTTTGTACCTGGTTGTGCCCAAAATTTCAACTGTGTTTGTACCTGGTTGTGCCCAAAATTTCAACTGGGTTTGTACCTGGTTGTGCCCAAAATCTCAACTGTGTTTCAACCTTAAATTGACCTATTGTTCCTAGACTTTGTTTGTGTTGTGTAGAGGCCTGTTGTGCATATTGTGTAGAGGCCTGTTGTGCATGTTGTGTAGAGGCCTGTTGTGCATGTTGTGTTCTACTTCCTATGAGCCCTAGAGTTGTCCTGGTAATCGCTTTATGAGACCATCCTTCATTGTTACAGCTAAATTGCAAGGCTATAACCAGCTGATTCTTAAATTCCAATATCTTGGCAAATAAAATAGTAAAAGAACCCCCCCCCCCCCCCCCCCCCCACCACCACACACACACACGCACACACACACACACACACACGCATGCACGCACACACACACACGCATGCACGCACACACACACACACACACACAAACACATGCATACCCACACACACAAACATGAGGCACCCAATCTCCCCTGCAATCCTCACACATAGCAGATATGTTTTGCTCTCAATATGGGGTCTGCAAGTTATTAAATGTCATTTTCTTATTTGTAATATTTTTTAGCTCTGCTGTTTTCATGCTGCAGTCTGCAGACTCAGCAGGAGAGCTGGCTGTTGCTTGTCTATAGAGCTCTGTAGAGTCGAGCTGCAAAACTAGTTTTAATCCAAGTGTTAAATTCATTCTCATGAAGAATCAGAAAACCAAAATCACTCCTAATCTATCTTTGAATAAACTGCATCATTTTTATTTTTTCTGCCTTTTTGTTTGATTTGTTTAATGCTTGCTGTACAAACCATGTAATGAACTAAAATTAAATATCGAATGATTAATTTTACAAGCAAACTTTTACAAGCACGTTTTCAGATTACAAAGAGATTTATGTCTCCTTCTACTAATAATCTTGTCACCCAGGTATACTGAATTCTGTTCCCAAAACCATACTCTGTTCATTAATCCTCTGGGGTTGACCATGTCGCCGGCCATGTAACGTCCAATTTTATTGTTCCAACCACCACATTACACCTTTGCCTACTCATGCTGGATTTCCCACTCCTCTGCTCTACAACTCTGAGCCATAAAAAGCACAGCGTCATAAACAGCAGCTGGAAAGACCATATAACTGGACATTGGAGGTAAACGGCATTCTGCAGGACATGGGGCAGTTTAGCGATGTTTGTTCCTCCTAATGACGGCCGTAAAGGCATAGGTTCTTGGAATATATTCTGGACTGAACGCATGTATATAATGTATATATATAAAGCCGTATACTGTATGTATAATGTGCATGTAAATAACTGTGGATAATATGATAAATGTGGTGGATTGGGATTAATACAAATTGAAATGAGGGGTATGTGAACGTATAGGAGGGGGCAAAATACATGGGAAGGACTGTGTTTGGAAGGAGGATTGTAGGTTATCAGGGATGCGCTTGTCCACATAAGTGTCTGGATCATAGAGTGGCCATCACCTGGACCTCACCTGGTATCTAGATAAATGACAGGTAAAATCATAAGATCACGCACCGTCGTACTTATTACTTATTACTATCACTAGATCGGGGGGGGGGGGGGGGGGGGAGTAGACTATGCAGTTTCTCTCTTCCTGGAGTAGAAGGGGGGTCTCTTGGTGGTGAGGTGTTACAGCCTTCTTCCTGGCCAGACCTTATTTGGACAAACAAAGGCAATTGTGGAGTGTAGAAGGCTTGCCCAGGACTGCATTTAAGGGAAGTCCAAAGAAACATTCGGGGAGAATCTGCTTAACAGTTCTCCTGGTACCATAGTATGGAATCATTTGGTTATATACTTTGTTGGTGAACTTGTTCATGTTTATTTGCCGTAGCAGCATGTTCTCCTGTGTTTAGCTATAGGTATTGAATGTGTTCATATTTGCTCTCACAGTCTTAACCAGTGATTATTGTCATTAATAAATGATCATGTTTTCACCTCATCTGCATCTTTCAACCCTTTTCCAGCTCCACACTTACTTATCCAGAGTATATGATCTGAGCTGCAGTGCTCCGGGCACTGTGGTATGTATACTTGAATCTCGGAGTCAGAACCCCTGCGTCTCACTCAGGGCTGAGTGCAAGTCCCCATGACCTCTGAGTTTCGGAGTTAGTTAGTTCTGAAGTTGCCGCTCTGAGAACAAGCCTCAAGACCTCTGAGTTTCTAAAATAGATTATAAGCCTTAAGACCTCTGCGTTTCTAAAATAGATTCTAAGTCTCAAGACCTCTGAGTCTCTGAGTTAGTTCTGAATTTGTAGCTCCGAGA
>CM056390.1:4171399-4181399 GCA_029718625.1 Synaphobranchus kaupii | reverse complement strand
GCGCAAATGAATCGTTGAGATGTTCATTGTCAGGTTTGCCGACATAAACTTTGAAAATAATTGGCTAACTAAAATCCTGTGCACGCCAGTTTGTATTTAACTGTCTGTCTCAGAATGCTGACACCTTAACCATGTGAACTGCATGGGAAAGAGAAACAATATGAAATACTGTCCATTCAATGGCATAGCTCACTCCTCCTTGCAATTTAAACTGCAGATATGTATGTGAACTATGAAACTTACTGGAAAATAACTTGATAATTCTCCCCTAACTACGTTAAATAAGTGCTTATATTTGCTGAATGGTTTGCCATTACTGTTGAATAATTTCTCCCTCCATCCATCCCTCCCTCTATCCCTCCCTCCCTCCCTCTATCCCTCCCTCCCTCCCTCTATCCCTCCTTTGTGTTGCAGAACAGAAATGACTCGACAGGACCGAGAGGCATTTTGGAATAAATTTGACAGAGGGGAAAAAGAAGCGTGATGCATTTTTTTATGTAAAAAAGAAAAGAAAACTTTGTCTTCACAAAAGTGTGATTTGACCTTTTGCAGAAATTATGTGTCTGGGTGCTACAGAAATTTCCCAAAAAGTAATTGGACAGAACAAGGAGACTCAAACCAGTGGCAGTTCAGAGGAGAGATTTAGACATTGATGTGGAGAATTCTGGTTTATGTTGTTTATCTGTACACTGCATTCAAGTTGAATGGCTCCACTATAAACGACTATTTATTTATGAGTCACCTCCAGATAATAGTCTGTTGTAATGCACTGTAAACAGAGGGCATAACCTGAATGGTGGCTTGTGGTTACTTAACATTCTAATTATCGAGGACAGCAAACCTTCTTTCGTAAATGAAGGTCAGCACTACGTGAATCATACTTTACAAAATAAATGTTATTCTTGCTTTTATTGCTTTTGAAATCTGTGGATGAGAGAGTTCACAGTGGGTGACACTCTGGAGGGCGAAACCACGGTAACACAGTGGAGGGCGAAACCACGGTAACACAGTGGAGGGTGAATCCACGGTAACGCAGTGGAGGGTGACACCACGGTAACACAGCGTTCCTCCAGCCGGTCCTAATCGTGGCATCGAGTGTTTTGCTGTGCTTTAGAAACAGGGACAGAGCTAAAGGAAAGTGCTTTAGAAACAGGGACAGAGCTGAAGGAAAGTGCTTTAGAAACAGGGACAGAGCTGAAGGAAAGTGCTTTAGAAACAGAAACAGAGCTGAAGGAAAGTGCTTTAGAAACAGGGACAGAGCTGAAGGAAAGTGCTTTAGAAACAGGGACAGACAGAGCTGAAGGAAAGTGCTTTAGAAACAGGGACAGACAGAGCTGAAGGAAAGTGCTTTAGAAACAGGGACAGACAGAGCTGAAGGAAATTGCTTTAGAAACAGGGACAGGACTGAAGGAAAGTGATTTAGAAACAGGAACAGAGCTAAAGGAAAGTGCCTTAGAAACAGGAACAGAGCTGAAGGAAAGTGCTTTAGAAACAGGGACAGAGCTGAAGGAAAGTGCTTTAGAAACAGGGACAGACAGAGCTGAAGGAAATTGCTTTAGAAACAGGGACAGGACTGAAGGAAAGTGATTTAGAAACAGGAACAGAGCTAAAGGAAAGTGCTTTAGAAACAGGAACAGAGCAAAATGCTGCATGTCATTAAAAAAAGAGAAGTTTTATATCAGGGGCTGGATCAGGGGGACAAGCGTCGGGAAGAGTTTTCCTTCCTGAGCGAAAGTGTCAGTGACAGGTAGACAAATCACCTGGAGCAGGGACGGAGAGACCAACAGTCAGGTCCTTTAACAACCAAGCAAGCGAGCAAGCAACGAGGAAGAGAGATCTGAGATCGAAAATCACCCGGCGTCTTGCAGCTAAATTAAATTTATTTAGGATGTCACTGCACAGTGGAAGGGGGGTGGTGACTTTGATCTGCGTCTCTCCGAACTTACAAGGCCCCTGTTAAGAAAGGAAAGGAAAAAAGAAAATATGAATCTGTCAGCATTATGAAGTGTAGTTAGCATAAGTACAGTAATATGAATCTCTTAGCATTATTAAGAGTAGTTAGCGTAAGTACAGTAATATGAATCTCTCAGCATTATGAAGAGTAGTTAGCATACGTACAGTCATATGAATCTCTCAGCATTATGAAGGGTAGTTAGCATACGTACAGTCATATGAATCTCTCAGCATTATGAAGGGTAGTTAGCATAAGTACAGTCATATGAATATCTCAGCATTATGAAGGGTAGTTAGCATAAGTACAGTCATATGAATCTCTCAGCATTATGAAGGGTAGTTAGCATAAGTACAGTCATATGAATCTCTCAGCATTATGAAGGGTAGTTAGCATATGTACAGTCATATGAATCTCTCAGCATTATGAAGGGTAGTTAGCATAAGTACAGTAATATGAATCTCTCAGCATTATGAAGGGTAGTTAGCATAAGTACAGTAATATGAATCTCTCAGCATTATGAAGGGTAGTTAGCATAAGTACAGTAATATGAATCTCTCAGCATTATGAAGAGTAGTTAGCATAAGTACAGTAATATGAATCTCTCAGCATTATGAAGTGTAGTTAGCATAAGTACAGTCATATGAATCTCTCAGCATTATGAAGAATAATTAGCATAAGTACAGTCATATGAATCTCTCAGCATTATGAAGAATAATTAGCATAAGTACAGTCATATGAATCTCTCAGCATTATGAAGAGTAATTAGCATAAGTACAGTAATATGAATATCTCAGCATTATGAAGGGTAGTTAGCATAAGTACAGTAATATGAATATCTCAGCATTATAAAGAGTAGTTAGCATAAGTACAGTAATATGAATCTCTCAGCATTATGAAGAGTAGTTAGCATAAGTACAGTAATATGAATCTCTCAGCATTATGAAGAATAATTAGCATAAGTACAGTCATATGAATCTCTCAGCATTATGAAGGGTAGTTAGCATAAGTACAGTAATATGAATCTCTCAGCATTATGAAGGGTAGTTAGCATATGTACAGTCATATGAATCTCTCAGCATTATGAAGGGTAGTTAGCATAAGTACAGTCATATGAATCTCTCAGCATTATGAAGGGTAGTTAGCATAAGTACAGTAATATGAATCTCTCAGCATTATGAAGGGTAGTTAGCATAAGTACAGTCATATGAATCTCTCAGCATTATGAAGAGTAATTAGCATAAGTACAGTAATATGAATCTCTCAGCATTATGAAGGGTAGTTAGCATAAGTACAGTAATATGAATCTCTCAGCATTATGAAGAGTAGTTAGCATAAGTACAGTAATATGAATCTCTCAGCATTATAAAGAGTAGTTAGCATAAGTACAGTAATATGAATCTCTCAGCATTATGAAGGGTAGTTAGCATAAGTACAGTCATATGAATCTCTCAGCATTATGAAGGGTAGTTAGCATAAGTACAGTAATATAAATATCTCAGCATTATGAAGAGTAGTTAGCATAAGTACAGTCATATGAATCTCTCAGCATTATGAAGAGTAGTTAGCATAAGTACAGTCATATGAATCTCTCAGCATTATGAAGAGTAATTAGCATAAGTACAGTCATATGAATCTCTCAGCATTATGAAGGGTAGTTAGCATACGTACAGTCATATGAATCTCTCAGCATTATGAAGAGTAGTTAGCATAAGTACAGTAATATGAATCTCTCAGCATTATGAAGAGTAATTAGCATAAGTACAGTAATATGAATCTCTCAGCATTATGAAGAGTAATTAGCATAAGTACAGTCATATGAATCTCTCAGCATTATGAAGAGTAATTAGCATATGTACAGTCATATGAATCTCTCAGCATTATGAAGTGTAGTTAGCATATGTACAGTCATATGAATCTCTCAGCATTATGAAGGGTAGTTAGCATATGTACAGTCATATGAATCTCTCAGCATTATGAAGGGTAGTTAGCATATGTACAGTCATATGAATCTCTCAGCATTATGAAGGGTAGTTAGCATAAGTACAGTAATATGAATCTCTCAGCATTATGAAGGGTAGTTAGCATATGTACAGTCATATGAATCTCTCAGCATTATGAAGAGTAGTTAGCATACGTACAGTCATATGAATCTCTCAGCATTATGAAGGGTAGTTAGCATAAGTACAGTAATATGAATCTCTCAGCATTATGAAGAGTAGTTAGCATAAGTACAGTAATATGAATCTCTCAGCATTATGAAGGGTAGTTAGCATAAGTACAGTAATATGAATCTCTCAGCATTATGAAGGGTAGTTAGCATAAGTACAGTCATATGAATCTCTCAGCATTATGAAGGGTAGTTAGCATAAGTACAGTAATATGAATCTCTCAGCATTATGAAGGGTAGTTAGCATAAGTACAGTCATATGAATCTCTCAGCATTATGAAGGGTAGTTAGCATAAGTACAGTCATATGAATCTCTCAGCATTATGAAGGGTAGTTAGCATATGTACAGTCATATGAATCTCTCAGCATTATGAAGGGTAGTTAGCATAAGTACAGTAATATGAATCTCTCAGCATTATGAAGGGTAGTTAGCATAAGTACAGTAATATGAATCTCTCAGCATTATGAAGGGTAGTTAGCATAAGTACAGTAATATGAATCTCTCAGCATTATGAAGGGTAGTTAGCATAAGTACAGTAATATGAATCTCTCAGCATTATGAAGGGTAGTTAGCATAAGTACAGTAATATGAATCTCTCAGCATTATGAAGGGTAGTTAGCATAAGTACAGTAATATAAATCTCTCAGCATTATGAAGAGTAGTTAGCATAAGTACAGTCATATGAATCTCTCAGCATTATGAAGGGTAGTTAGCATAAGTACAGTCATATGAATCTCTCAGCATTATGAAGGGTAGTTAGCATATGTACAGTCATATGAATCTCTCAGCATTATGAAGGGTAGTTAGCATAAGTACAGTAATATGAATCTCTCAGCATTATGAAGGGTAGTTAGCATAAGTACAGTAATATGAATCTCTCAGCATTATGAAGGGTAGTTAGCATAAGTACAGTAATATGAATCTCTCAGCATTATGAAGGGTAGTTAGCATAAGTACAGTAATATGAATCTCTCAGCATTATGAAGTGTAGTTAGCATAAGTACAGTCATATGAATCTCTCAGCATTATGAAGAATAATTAGCATAAGTACAGTCATATGAATCTCTCAGCATTATGAAGAGTAATTAGCATAAGTACAGTCATATGAATCTCTCAGCATTATGAAGGGTAGTTAGCATAAGTACAGTCATATGAATCTCTCAGCATTATGAAGAGTAGTTAGCATAAGTACAGTCATATGAATCTCTCAGCATTATGAAGAGTAATTAGCATAAGTACAGTAATATGAATCTCTCAGCATTATGAAGTGTAGTTAGCATATGTACAGTCATATGAATCTCTCAGCATTATGAAGTGTAGTTAGCATATGTACAGTCATATGAATCTCTCAGCATTATGAAGGGTAGTTAGCATATGTACAGTCATATGAATCTCTCAGCATTATGAAGGGTAGTTAGCATATGTACAGTCATATGAATCTCTCAGCATTATGAAGGGTAGTTAGCATAAGTACAGTAATATGAATCTCTCAGCATTATGAAGGGTAGTTAGCATATGTACAGTCATATGAATCTCTCAGCATTATGAAGAGTAGTTAGCATACGTACAGTCATATGAATCTCTCAGCATTATGAAGGGTAGTTAGCATAAGTACAGTAATATGAATCTCTCAGCATTATGAAGGGTAGTTAGCATAAGTACAGTCATATGAATCTCTCAGCATTATGAAGGGTAGTTAGCATAAGTACAGTAATATGAATCTCTCAGCATTATGAAGGGTAGTTAGCATAAGTACAGTCATATGAATCTCTCAGCATTATGAAGGGTAGTTAGCATAAGTACAGTCATATGAATCTCTCAGCATTATGAAGGGTAGTTAGCATATGTACAGTCATATGAATCTCTCAGCATTATGAAGGGTAGTTAGCATAAGTACAGTAATATGAATCTCTCAGCATTATGAAGGGTAGTTAGCATAAGTACAGTAATATGAATCTCTCAGCATTATGAAGGGTAGTTAGCATAAGTACAGTAATATGAATCTCTCAGCATTATGAAGGGTAGTTAGCATAAGTACAGTAATATGAATCTCTCAGCATTATGAAGGGTAGTTAGCATAAGTACAGTAATATGAATCTCTCAGCATTATGAAGGGTAGTTAGCATAAGTACAGTAATATAAATCTCTCAGCATTATGAAGAGTAGTTAGCATAAGTACAGTCATATGAATCTCTCAGCATTATGAAGGGTAGTTAGCATAAGTACAGTAATATGAATCTCTCAGCATTATGAAGGGTAGTTAGCATATGTACAGTCATATGAATCTCTCAGCATTATGAAGGGTAGTTAGCATAAGTACAGTAATATGAATCTCTCAGCATTATGAAGGGTAGTTAGCATAAGTACAGTAATATGAATCTCTCAGCATTATGAAGGGTAGTTAGCATAAGTACAGTAATATGAATCTCTCAGCATTATGAAGGGTAGTTAGCATAAGTACAGTAATATGAATCTCTCAGCATTATGAAGTGTAGTTAGCATAAGTACAGTCATATGAATCTCTCAGCATTATGAAGAATAATTAGCATAAGTACAGTCATATGAATCTCTCAGCATTATGAAGAATAATTAGCATAAGTACAGTCATATGAATCTCTCAGCATTATGAAGAGTAATTAGCATAAGTACAGTAATATGAATCTCTCAGCATTATGAAGGGTAGTTAGCATAAGTACAGTAATATGAATCTCTCAGCATTATGAAGGGTAGTTAGCATAAGTACAGTAATATGAATCTCTCAGCATTATGAAGGGTAGTTAGCATAAGTACAGTAATATGAATCTCTCAGCATTATGAAGAGTAGTTAGCATAAGTACAGTAATATGAATCTCTCAGCATTATGAAGGGTAGTTAGCATAAGTACAGTAATATGAATCTCTCAGCATTATGAAGAGTAGTTAGCATATGTACAGTCATATGAATCTCTCAGCATTATGAAGAATAATTAGCATAAGTACAGTCATATGAATCTCTCAGCATTATGAAGAGTAGTTAGCATAAGTACAGTAATATGAATCTCTCAGCATCATGAAGAGTAGTTAGCATAAGTACAGTAATATGAATCTCTCAGCATTATGAAGAGTAGTTAGCATAAGTACAGTCATATGAATCTCTCAGCATCATGAAGAGTAGTTAGCATAAGTACAGTAATATGAATCTCTCAGCATTATGAAGAGTAGTTAGCATAAGTACAGTAATATGAATCTCTCAGCATTATAAAGAGTAGTTAGCATAAGTACAGTAATATGAATCTCTCAGCATTATGAAGAGTAGTTAGCATATGTACAGTGATATGAGGGTGTATTAAAGGCGTATGAAGCCCTCAGGCTTCCAATAGCATGGAGACCCAGAAGATAGGTCAGGGGTCAGGGTTCAAGGGTGAGAGGCCTGAGAATGAACCCTCATATAATAACATTAAAGGAGCACAAGCATAAGAAAAAAGCTACAAACAATGCCCCCAACCCTCCTCTCACTTTCCACAATCACAACCCCCCCAACCCCCTCCCCCCCCACGACGGCAATCTGAAGCATCTTAGCTAGCGATCAGCCCACCAAAGAGCCCGATTACACCCCTCTATTCAGCCAGAGTACAGATCGCCCCATTGGATTCACAACAGCCCCTGTTCCCTCTCCTTAAACGTCTCACTCTGGAAGTTTCCAGAAACTTCTCTTCTTTCTGCGAGCGAGCGAGCGCTACAAAAAAAAAACGTAGTGACCTCAGCCTTCCCCAGTGGATGAAATGTTCCGCACGAGCATATCCTGTTTCTCTTTTGTTTTTGTCTGGTCCGCCAGAAAGTTTTTAAGAGTCATGTTTTTGCCCAAAGACACTTCAGAGGGTCAAAGCAAACATTCTCCATCAAGGAGGCTGCCTTTAGCTTTTTTATATTTTTGTGAATTCTGTGGGGAAATGTGCAAGCTGGGGCGAGGATAGCAGGAAGCAGGAGAAGGAATGTCTCGTTATGAAGTAAATCTGACACTTTATTATAAAGGCCCTGTGACCACAGAACCGTGTGGAGCCTGGGGCCTCTGAGGGAGGACATTGCCCCCTACTGGTCAGAGCTGGAACGCTCACACTCTCCCCAGTCAGCTTGTTATTACTCCACACTAAACTCAAATTCGCTGAGAAAAAATGGTGCAGAATTAACTTGCATGTCAGATACATATTTTAATTAAAACACATAGAAGATACACAGACACAAACACACTTATAACATTGCATATATGTACAAACAGGAACATACACACACACACACACACACACACACACAGGATGTGCTGTCTGAAGTGTCTGTTACCATGGCTGCATTCCGATTGTCAAAAAAATAGGTCCTTGACCTCTCCAGAAAACGTCAGAGGGGTCAAGGAAAGGATGGAAGGAGAGATTTACAAGGAACCTACCGTCTACTGTAAAATTCAAGCCTCCTTCTCTACGTTGCGTCCTGGTGTGACGTCCAGTCATATTGATGTGACTGTTTAACATGGTGAACTTCACTACAAAAGGCACATCACTGCCATCTGTATTTCTCTTGAACCGTCCTTTTTATTTTGGCAAAATGTAGCCTTTTAATAAATTTGGTGTATTGTCTGATTGTGTTATTGTTTGTTTACTTTCTGTTATAAGCAAATGCTACCCAACAATACTAGCTATTCATATTTAGATTTCTGGCATTTCTCAGAAGATGTTCACCTTGTTGTTTGAATTCGGTAGGTTCCGGAAAACTCAGATGCTTATAAAAACATTGGCGGCATTGCATTGTGGGGCGCCAATACTACCATCCTTCTGAAAAGGATAGTCCAGAGCATCCTTTGTGAAAGGATGGATAAAAGGAATTGTGAAGCTCTTTTCCTTCTCAATATAAGAAATTTGAACGGTCCTCAGCCTGGCTGCCCGGGAAATATTTCCGGTTCATGCGATCTAAAGGATCCTTCCTTGCTGGAATTTGACTATTGGAATGCAGTCGTGTGACCATCACCTGTTCCTTTAAAGTTCTCTTTTGAATTTCTGTTCAATGACAGGAGTCACTGTATAAAAAATAAATCAATTAAATGACAGGATATATCCTTCAGGCACCAAGAGTGGGGAGAGAAAGAGAGCGAGAGAGAGAGAGCAATTATTATAAATAGCAATTATTGTTGTTGCTATTACCAGTTTTCTCTTTATTATAACGATATCTACATATCTACCTACCTGTTCCATTTTAATTAGTTGGTCTTTATTTTAACTACTCATATGCCACCTGCTTTGGCAACATTGTAACAGTTTGTATGCTGTCATGCCAATAAAGCATTATTGAATTGAGAGAGAGAGCGAGAGATAGAAAGAGAGCGAGATAGAAAGAGAGAGAGAGAGAGAGAGAGAGAGAGAGAGAGAGAGAGAGAGAGAACGAGAGTGAGAGATACAGAGAGTGAAGATCCAATTTTTGGGCTGCAATTAGCAGCAAGGCCCCTACGAGTGTTCAATCAGGCAGCGTGGTGTAACTGCCTTCAATGTGATGCTACTGCAGGGATGTCAGATATACCAAAGCCACTGTCACCCTCAAAATGAACCCCCACTGGCACGAGTAACTGCCTTTACTATTATACTATTATTATTATTATTATTATTATTATTATTATTATTATTATTATTATTATTATTATTACTACTATCCGGCATTAACGTAAGTGGTATGCAATTATGCATGCGTGGTAAAAAAAAAAAAATTAGCAGAAAACAGCATACCTATTTTTAGGTGTGCATTTGAACTGTTATAAAATGTCAGCACGTTTTATTATTTTTGCCGCACAGTCTTACTTACGTACCACTTATTTTAAACCCTGATTATTATTATTATTATTATTATTATTATTATTATTA
>CM056390.1:4143899-4168899 GCA_029718625.1 Synaphobranchus kaupii | reverse complement strand
TTTTCCGGTGAATGTTCAATTGCGTCCAGGCTACAAGCGATTCCAATCTCAACGTGTGCTAGGTTACCTCGCCGATCCCAATGGGAAAGAAGTCCGAATAGTGTGTGTCCAACATGTCTGTCACTTAATGCAGCCTAGCGATATTGGATGTCATAAATCACATAGAAGTCGCATTGCAGTGACTAGTGTCACCGTAGCCTCACGTACATACAATATGAACACAAAAGCACTTACGTGCATATAGAGTAGCCTACTATATAACACACATATAGGCATTGGTGAAAAAATAATGCAGTATACACACAGGATACAGACACACACACACTCATTAATCATGACCCAACGTGAATCAAATCCACCCCTGTGTTTTAGGACAGTGCATCTCCTGCATTCCAGAGCATAAATTAGCTTGAATCTGGCCTCGGCTGTTTCACCCTGAAATATGAGCTCCTTTTCATACAGCATTGTGAAAGATTAATCAGAATGTGCCACAATGTTGTATTCATATTTTCACAACCTACTTTTTCCTCACTTCATTTCGCAAAAGGGTTTGTCTGTTGGAGAAATTATAAAGTGCAGACTCTTTCTTGCAGGCTGCAGTCTAAAAGGAGAGAGTCTCTGCTGGCAATTTGAAAATGCTCCCTTGCCATTACCATTTACTTCCTGCCATATTGAACAGAGAACTTTTAATGTGATTTATGCAGTTCTTACTGTAGAGGCATATTAGGGCTACAGAACACAACTTTAAATTCTAAAAGTCAGCGAGGAAGTTTAGTGTTTAAGGTAAAGCGTATATATGAGAAAGGGCTGCTCTGTTGAAGGATATATCAGGACTAAACTGGTAAAAGGGTATATCAGGACTAAACTGGTAAAAGGGTAATCTCACAGCACAGTCACCTCACAGGAAGGCGGTACCAGAGTTTGAATCCAGGCCTTTCTGTGTGGAGTTTGCAAGTTCTCACCGAGTCCGCGTGGGTTTCCTCCCGCAGTCCAAACACATGCAGGTCAGGCTAATTGGCCCATAGGTATGAGTGTGTGAGTGAATGATGTGTGTGCCCTGCGATGGACTGGCGACCTGTCCTGGGGGTCTTCCTGTCTGATACCCCCTGCTTTTATATCGCCCTATTGTTACGATACAGATACAGTTATCATTGATAATAATGGTAATGACAATAGCAACATAAATAAATCAAATCAGTAGCAATGAAAATAACACTGATGAGAAATCATAACAGTCAAAACTGCAAGTGCATTAATAATATCCATGCCCCAATTGCCTCACCCCAAACACACAGACACACGGACAGATAGACACACAGACACACAGACAGATAGACACACAGCCAGTTAAACACACAGACAGTTAGACACACAGACAGTTAGACAAAGACAGTTAAACACACAGACAGTTAGACACGCAGGTAGATACACAGACAGTTAGAGATGCAGACAGACAGAACAGGGGCGAACTGTTAATGTAGATAAATCTGAGGGGCGAGCAGTTCTCAAATCTCATATCAGTCAGAGTTACATTACACACTTCTGCTACCTAAAAGAGGACTCCACTGTCACTCAAACTCTTCCTGCTCCGACTTTCTTCGGCTGCGATTGTCTCTTCGATAGTCAAATAATATCTCATATGGTTCTGCCGGTCATGTACTGTTGGAGGACTTTTCCAACCGTCTAAAATAACTTTTTTTCAGTACAGCAGCTGAGGATCATTTAACTTTTTTAATCTGACAGTTATTACAGTTATTATTCAATGCTTTCTCAGAGTCTACTAAGAGGCAAAGGAGTACCACAGAGTGCTACTAGACAGAATAAAATCACTTTTATTTGCAGATCACGGTGTGGGGAGTGTTTTTCCCATGAGGCACATTCCCTTATGTTTGGGTTCATGCCGGAGTGGCGCACTGTGTGTTTGTCACATGCGCCATGTTTGTGCAGCTTGTTCTCATCTCACATCAGTCCCGTGTGGTGTCATATGTTCCAGGCTGTTTCCGTGTGCCATTTTCCTTTAAGGAATTTAAGCCTTGTTTATATCACCTCTAGCTGACTCCAGGGGAATAGAATTGTCCCTCCACATTACATCATTTCTTGAATGGTGTCACCCTTTGGGTTTTAGTTTCTGTCCTCTCCTCGCTTTACTGTTGAGGCAGCAGTCAGGCGGGGGGGTGGGGGTTGTAGGGGTTTGCATTGTAGGGGTAACTGTGTCCTGTCCTGTACCTTTAACTCTCAATATCTGTGATCTCTATCATTTCTTCAGCAAAGGGTTCATTGGCAAGAACAATGAGCAGTGAGAATAATGGACAGGCTTGTCTTGTTCCTCTTCGTAATGTCAATGGAGAAAAAATAGAAGGCTATTCGTATTTGTGCTTGTGGCCTACTTTATAAAGTTTTAATTACTTCTATGATTTAACTTGGAAAAATTAATTTTAAATAGAAATGCCCTTTATAGCTGATAAAAAGCTTTTTTCAAGTCTAGTTTCATCTTTCTTGCATATTGCATGAGTATAAAAGGCCATTGTTTGCAAATGTCTACCTTTAATAAAAACCTGTTTGATTGTAGTGTATTATATCCGGTAGAATTTCTAAAATTCTATTACTTAGCAGTTTAGAGATTGTTTTTATATTGCTATTAATCAGAGATATTGGGCTGTAATCTGCTGTGCAGTTTCCCACAGCAGTTTCACCAGCCTGCTTCACACCGCTCTCATAGAGGGGCGTCGGAGGAAGACCTTTCACATGCAGCTTTGATATGCAGTCCACGGGCGCCCGATGGACCAGCGTGCGGTCGCTAGAGAGCGATGAAACACAGACTCCTAACCAACTGAACCCTCCTTCCCCCCCATACCCTGCAACAATTACACATCGCCCTATGGAGCTACTGGCTCCATCCAGATTCGATCTGAGTGCGTGGGGCTCATCAGAATTTGTATTTATTACATTTGTTAATTCTCTTGGTGAGATGTTTACATTTGTTTTCTTTCCACTTCTATCTTTTTTTTGAGAGTGTCTCACCTCCCCCTGGGCCCATGTTATTAGTCTTCCTTTGCATTTGATCTAAAGAAAGCCCGTTTGATTTCAGAGGAACGTAAACAGTTCTCACCATAGATATAACAATTCAAGGAATAATATTGCCTTCCTAAGTCTCTCTGAATCCAATGTGGGGTGCAACCCTGCTGTAATTGGCCTTATCGTCCACAGGGATTAGTGCTCAAAGTTTAGCCAGTCAGCGGTGAGGGAAGTTCATTCATTAGCAAACACTTTATAATAACATCCCTTTGTGTTCAGACAACACAACCGCAAGATATTGGAGTCTGAGAGAGAGAGAGAGAGAGAGAGAGAGAGAGAGAGAGAGAGAGAGATAGAGAGGGACCCCTCCTTCATTTCTGCATTATCTGTCGGACCACAGACACCATTATCAGACCACTGCCAGATAAATGTGTTCTTAAAAAGAATTGGAAAACCAAAGAACACCCAATCAGAGGCCTGCAAACTGTTCAAAATAAACCCAACATACAAATGGGCTCCAAACACCGTGGCTGAACTTAATAATGCAATCAGTTCTACAGAGATCACTAACCTTATTAAACAATTTCTTCTAACACCATTCCAATCTAATTAAGATGATGTAAACCCAGCAGTTAAACAAATGAATTAAATATTTAATAAATCAGCTATCAAAGCTAACCTGAACAAAACGAAGAACGAGCAGAATCGGAGACCTCAAAAAGAAAAATGGTTTGATGAAGAATTCAGAAAAGTAAGAAATAATCTACGACAATTATCTAACAAAAAACATCATCAACCACAAAAAACTGAATTACTGTGAGGTACTCAAAGAATATAAACAAACTTTAAAATGGAAAAAGCAAGTTCACTACAACAAAACTCTTAGAGACATTGAAGAGTCTTTAAATGAAAACCAGTTCTGGGAAAAAATGGAACAATATGAACTCAAAACAATCCCAAGAACTAGCCATTCAAAATGGAGACATTTGAAAAAATATTTTTAAAACCTTTATAAAGAAATACTGCCAGAAGACCTCTCATCTGAAGAAAAACATATAAAAGAAAAGCTAGAAATACTGGAATCAACTATAAAAAAACAATTAGAATTGACTACCAAATTTCTCTAGAAGAACTAAAAGATAAACTCCAAAATCTCAAACTGAAAAAGGCTTGTGGCCCCGACAGCATCAGGACAGAAATGCTCAAACACAGTCTTCTTAAACTGCAGAACGCCCTGATTAAACTATTCAATCTGGTCCTACAAGCTGGCTACTTTCCTGACACCTGGAATAGGGGGCTTATATCCCCAATATACAAGAGTGGAGACAAATTCGACCCCAGTAACTACTGAGGCATCTATGTGAGCAGTAATCTGGGGAAGGTTTTATGCTGAGTCAGATTGGCTTCCTACCAAATTGCCGCACTACAGATCACATTTACACCCTACACACCCTAATTAATCAACGTTTCACCAAAAAAATTAAGGGAAAATATTTGCATGCTTTGTTGATTCTATTTGGCACAATCGCCTATACTATAAAATCATCCAAAGTGGTGTAGGGCGTAAAGTGTATGACATAATTAAATCTATTTATTTGGAAAATAATTGCGGTGTAAAACTCGGCAACAAAATAACAGAATACTTCACTCAAGGGCGAGGGGTAAGACAGGGCTGCAGTTTGAGTCCAACCCTGTTCAATATCTACATTAATGAGTTAGCACTGTTACTGGAACCATCTGCAGCTCCTGACCTCACCCTAAGCAACACAGAAATCAAATTATTGCTCTACACAGATGACCTGGTGCTGCTGTCACCCACAGAACAGGGTCTACAGCAGCATCTGGATCTGCTAGAGAAATACTGTCAGAACTGGGCCCTGGCAGTAAATTTAAAAAAGACAAAAATTATGATCTTCCAGAAGAAGCCCAGGTGTCAGGAAAGTAGACACCTATTTACTCTAGGTAACACCGCCCTAGAACACACGCTAAATTATGATTGCCTGGCACTAAATATCAGTGACTCAAGAAACGTTGGTCTGGCAGTGAATACACTTAAAGAGAAAGCCAGAAGAGCTTTATATGCAATAAAAAAAAATTCTATAAAATAGACATCCCAATTAAAATCTGGTCCAAAATCTTTGACAGTGTCATCCTGCCCATTGCATATATGGAAGTGAAGTATGGGTTTCATTCAGCCAGCAAGACTACACTAGATAGGACAAGCATTCAATAGAAGCCCTGCATGCAGAATCTTGTCGAAATTTGCTAAATGTACAAAGGAAACACCAACAAATGCATGCAGGGCAGAATTAGGCTGCTTCTCATTACTAATAAATATCCAGAAAAGATCACTTAAATTCTGGATGCACCTTCAATCAAGTTCCCATAATACATTACAATTTAAGCATGCCAAACCCAAGAGCTAAGCCCCAAAAAGAGTCCCTTCATACAGCTGGTTCTGAAACTAACTAACCCCATAACCATAAACACATAAACAAGAGTTACAGACCAGCACTGCTTACCAACCACAGATTAGAGTAAACCAAATCATAAAACAATCACATCACACGTACAGACAGGAAGAGAGGACACATCACACATACAGACAGGAAGAGAGGACACATCACACGTACAGACAGGAAGAGAGGACACATCACACATACAGACAGGAAGAGAGGACACATACAGACAGGAAGAGAGGACACATCACACATACAGACAGGAAGAGAGGACACATCGCACATACAGACAGGAAGAGAGGACACATCACACGCACAGACAGGAAGAAAGGACACATCACATGCACAGACAGGAAGTGAGGACACATCACACGCACAGACAGGAAGAGAGGATACATCACACACACAGACAGGAAGAGAGGACACATCACACGTACAGACAGGAAGAGAGGACACATCACACATACAGACAGGAAGAGAGGACACATCACACGCACAGACAGGAAGAGAGGACACATCACATGCATAGACAGGAAGAGAGGACACATCACACGCATAGACAGGAAGAGAGGACACATCACACGCACAGACAGGAAGAGAGGACACATCACACGCATAGACAGAAAGAGAGGACACATCACACGTACAGACAGGAAGAGAGGACACATCACACATACAGACAGGAAGAGAGGACACATACAGACAGGAAGAGAGGACACATCACACATACAGACAGGAAGAGAGGACACATCACACGCACAGACAGGAAGAAAGGACACATCACATGCACAGACAGGAAGTGAGGACACATCACACGCACAGACAGGAAGAGAGGACACATCACACGTACAGACAGGAAGAGAGGACACATACAGACAGGAAGAGAGGACACATCACACATACAGACAGGAAGAGAGGACACATCACACGCACAGACAGGAAGAAAGGACACATCACATGCACAGACAGGAAGTGAGGACACATCACACGCACAGACAGGAAGAGAGGACACATCACACACACAGACAGGAAGAGAGGACACATCACACGCACAGACAGGAAGAGAGGACACATCACATGCATAGACAGGAAGAGAGGACACATCACACGCATAGACAGGAAGAGAGGACACATCACACGCACAGACAGGAAGAGAGGACACATCACACGTACAGACAGGAAGAGAGGACACATCACACATACAGACAGGAAGAGAGGACACATACAGACAGGAAGAGAGGACACATCACACATACAGACAGGAAGAGAGGACACATCACACGCACAGACAGGAAGAGAGGACACATCACACGCACAGACAGGAAGAGAGGACACATATCACACGCACAGACAGGAAGAGAGGACACATCACACGCATAGACAGAAAGAGAGGTCACATCACATGCACAGACAGGAAGAGAGGACACATATCACACGCACAGACAGGAAGAGAGGACACATCACACGTACAGACAGGAAGAGAGGACACATCACACACACAGACAGGAAGAGAGGACACATCACACGCACAGACAGGAAGAGAGGACACATATCACACGCACAGACAGGAAGAGAGGACACATCACACATACAGACAGGAAGAGAGGACACATCACACGCACAGACAGGAAGATTTTTCTGCAAGGGCCTTTCTGCCCACACTGACAGTGTGATGGGCAGATTATGCCAGGGAGCCATTAAAAAAAAAAACTGTTCTTATTTCACTTTTTCCATCTCAAAAGTTTAATGAAGTGAGGAGGCAGAGACAAGTAACTAAATCGATAAATAAGTTTGTTTTGTTTCCAAACTGTGTGAAGTTAGAGCCAGAGATTCAATAACAACTGGAACTTAACTTTCTGCGTTGACTTTAAAGTGTATAAGTATATCGGTGCTACAGTATTAAAAGTTGCCATATTTAATTTGGTTTCCACAATGGAATTTACATTAAAAAAATAAATAATTAATTGAAAGGAGACATCCACAAGTATAAGGGTAAAACCACACAATCACATTTCCCTATAACAGAGAACGTGTAACGTTCCGTTCCCGTCCTGTCCGTTTTCCATGTTTTCCTTGTTTCCTTCCGTGTCATGTTGGATCCCTTGTCCGTGTTTCCCTCCTGGCTGTGGACTGGGCGTCTCCCTCGGGTACTTTTGGTTTCATTTTCCACTTTAGCTTCCGCCTATCACTCGCCCCTCTCGTTACTCACATTCCTCACTGCTGTGCTTCGGCAATCACTCCTGATTTAACATCACACCTGTTTCTCGTTTTCTCCTTCACTTCCTGCACCATTTAAACCCCTGGCTGGCTGCTATTCAGCGCCAGTTCGTTGACTAACCTACCGTGTTTGTTTCATATCCCGTTTCTGGTCCAGTATTTGTGAGCCTGCTGGTTCATACCTGTTCGCCTGGTTTCCTGACTGGTAGCTATCTCTGCTAAACTTTCGCTGCTGCATGCATTTACCTGTTTCCCTTCAAAACCTCCAGACGCCGCAGTTCCAGTCTTCCCGCAGCTGTGTTTGTCCTCCCCGTGTTACGTACCTCCCGTACTCGTGTTGCGGTACCAGGACCTCTGCATGCCAGCCGGCTTACGCCAGTATTGCCCGAGCTACGCCGCACCTTCCAACTCGGCGGTGCATTCACCAGCTACAGTCCTGTCACAACACCCTGCCTTTAACCTCTGCTTTCTGCCCGGTTACTCAAGCTACCCAGTCCTGTTCCAGCCCAGTTCCGATCCAGCTCCAGTCCAGTTTCCAGTCCAGTTCCAGTCCAGTTCCGGTGTTTTAGACACCTCCGTTCAAGTCCAGTTCCGGCTTGGAACAAGTTCCGTGCCGTCCCCTGTGTTCCTGAGTGGACCTTCCGGTCCAGTTTCCAGTCCAGTTCCAGTCCAGGTCCGGTGTTTCGTACACCTCCGTTCAAGTCCAGTTCCGGCTTGGAACAAGTTCCGTGCCGTTCCCGTTTCCTGAGTGGACCTCCCGGTCCGGTTTCCAGTCCAGTTCCCAGTCCAGTTCCAGTCCAGTTCCGGTGTTTTATACACCTCCGTTCAAGTCCAGTTCCGGCTTGGAACAAGTTCCGTGCCGTTCCCGTTTCCTGAGTGGACCTTCCGGTCCAGTTTCCAGCCCAGTTCCGATCCAGTTTCCAGTCCAGTTCCAGTCCAGTTCCAGTCCAGTTCCGGTGTTTTAGACACCTCCGTTCAAGTCCAGTTCCGGCTTGGAACAGTTCCGTGTTTCTTCAAGTCCAGCTCCGGCTTGGAGCAGTCCTCAGTTGGACGCTATCCTGTGTTAACTAACTAACCTGTTTTGCTCCCGTGTACAGCTTTGGGACCACCCCAACGCTTAATAAAGTTCCACTTTCTGTAATCTGTCTCCTGGTCGTTGCACTTGGGTTCGTCCCGTATCAGGATCGTAACAGAACGTCGTAGAAGACAGGGTTAAAGACGCAGTCCATCTTGGCTAACTCCACTGAGAGAGCATGTGAGGGGCGTTCATCTTCAGTGCATTTCAATGGGGCTTTATTCAGCCTCTCTTCACTATGACAACCATCTTCATTTTCTCCGGGCTGGGGTTTGATACTAATCCAGGTACAATACCTGTGTGACTTCAAACAGCTTAGCTCCTGTCACATTTCCCTGCTCTATCGCAGTGACTTGTCCTGACGTAGAGGTAATTCAAGGTAGACCTTTCTTATTGACTTGTCCTTAGCAGCACTTTCAGGCTTAAATTCACCCCCCCCCCCCCCCCCCTCCACCCACCCCTACATAATGCACCTCACATTGTATTTTATTTTAATATAATTTTTTTCATAAGTCATACAGCTACATGCAACTTGGTACAGGGACTCTCAAGTCCGAAACACAAATAGCGCTGCCGTGGAAACCGAGAATGAATAAACAAAGTAACAATTTCAAGGTATTGACAGACAGGGGTGGTGGTGGGGGAGGGGGGGGGCTGTGGGCCTGCTCAGGGGCAGGGTGCATGCTCAGGGGCAGGGGGCCTGCTCAGGGGCAGGGTGCATGCTCAGGGGCAGGGGGCCTGCTCAGGGGCAGGGTGCATGCTCAGGGGCAGGGGGCCTGCTCAGGGGCAGGGTGCATGCTCAGGGGCAGGGGGCCTGCTCAGGGGCAGGGTGCATGCTCAGGGGCAGGGGGCCTGCTCAGGGGCAGGGTGCATGCTCAGGGGCAGGGGGCCTGCTCAGGGGCAGGGTGCATGCTCAGGGGCTGTGGGCCTGCTCAGGGGCAGGGTGCATGCTCCAGCACATGTTAATGTCTATCTGTGCACGTGCCAGCTTCCATTTTCTTAGATCAATATTAATTATAAAGCACATGGCTTAAGTACCTAAAATTACTGAGGATCAAACTGGATAACGACAATTTCCTTTATGTCAGATCGTCAGGGTGAACAGTGTCATTAATGCCCTTTCAAATCCTTTCAAAGAGGTTTCACATCTACAGACAACTTTTTTCAAAAAAAAACCTAATAAAAGTCTACACCTTGACGTGAACCAATGCTTTATTTCCCCTTGTATTTTAAAGAAAGTTTTTTCCATTAGCACTGAAATATGAGTGATTTTACAGTGTTTTTTTTAGAAATGCCAGAGCATGTGGAGTGTTTAAAATCTTTTATCCAGTCTGACCTGCAGTTTCCCTGCCGTGATGTAAAGACAGTGGTTCTCAATCCTGGTCCTGGGGCCCCCTGCATATGCTGGTTTTCGTTCCAACCACAATTGCAATACTTGAATTTTAACAAGCTGTTAATTTTTCTTAATTAGGTGTTTTTAATGTTTAGAGGGATTATTTACATTCTTAAGCCACATTATGTTAGTAATAGCTATGCATGCCATGAAGAATAAAAGTCCAATATTCACATTGTGCTGTATTGTAAACAATTAAAAGGAGGTAAAAAATGTTTTAACTGATCAAATTAAAGACTGAGGTGAATCAATTGGCTCATAATTGGTGAAATTGTGGACACATGGCCACTAAAACTAACCGTTTGGTAAATAATGAAGAATTCAAAGACAAAGCAAATGATAACGAGCCAAACCTGCATTGTGTTAACAAGTTTAAGGAAAAAATTATGAAGGAACTTAAACTTATGTTCAATTACCTAATTAGGAGCCTATTCACCTGAGTTCTTACCTCTTCTTTGTAATTGTTTGCAATATAACACAATAAGCATAACGCACATGGGATTTTCTTTCTTCAAAGCATGCATAGCTATTGCTAACATAACGTGGCTTAAGAGAGTAAAGAGTTTAAAGTGTTCTCTCTATACGATAAAAATACCTAATTAAGAAAAAATAACAGCTTGTTAAAATTCTGGTATTGCAATTGTGGTTGGAACGAAAACCAGCATACACAGGGGGTCCCCAGGACCAGGGTTGAGAACCACTGATGTAAGAGACGGAGTCTTTTTCTCTCTTTCTCTCTTACGAGTGTGTATAAGTGCCACCGCGTACACAAAGTTAAAGCAGCATACAGCATCTCCAAGCTGCTTTCCAATAAAGTTTGAAACTAAACTCTTTTCAGACAACCATACTTTGAATACTTTGGAGTATTCTATGTGCTGTTACTCAAATCAAATAAGCAGAAAGGTTTATAGAAGTGGGAAGTTGCGGAATAGTGACAAGCGTTCGTAAGCCAGCGTAGACGGTTGTGCTGTTTGTAGTATCTCTTATGTTAATGTGTATTCATGATTGTGTGGTGGTTCTAGGTTGGCATGGTTACCTACATTAGTGCTTTATTGATGCTGCAGGTGTGCTCTCTCTGGTCTGGGAGTGTTCTAAAACAGGACTCTGTGTCTCTGGTACTAGTATAACTCAGGTAGATGCACTAAGACAGGACTCTGTGTCTCTGGTACTAGTATAACTCAGGTAGATGCACTAAGACAGGACTCTGTGTCTCTTGTACTAGTGTAACTCAGGTAGATGCACTAAGACAGGACTCTGTGTCTCTGGTACTAGTATAACTCAGGTAGATGCACTAAGACAGGACTCTGTGTCTCTGGTACTAGTATAACTCAGGTAGATGCACTAAGACAGGACTCTGTGTCTCTGGTACTAGTATAACTCAGGTAGATGCACTAAGACAGGACTCCGTGTCTCTGGTACTAGTATAACTCAGGTAGATGCACTAAGACAGGACTCTGTGTCTCTGGTACTAGTATAACTCAGGTAGATGCACTAAGACAGGACTCTGTGTCTCTGGTACTAGTATAACTCAGGTAGATGCACTAAGACAGGACTCTGTGTCTCTTGTACTAGTGTAACTCAGGTAGATGCACTAAGACAGGACTCTGTGTCTCTGGTACTAGTATAACTCAGGTAGATGCACTAAGACAGGACTCTGTGTCTCTGGTACTAGTATAACTCAGGTAGATGCACTAAGACAGGACTCTGTGTCTCTGGTACTAGTATAACTCAGGTAGATGCACTAAGACAGGACTCCGTGTCTCTGGTACTAGTATAACTCAGGTAGATGCACTAAGACAGGACTCTGTGTCTCTGGTACTAGTATAACTCAGGTAGATGCACTAAGACAGGACTCTGTGTCTCTGGTACTAGTATAACTCAGGTAGATGCACTAAGACAGGACTCTGTGTCTCTGGTACTAGTATAACTCAGGTAGATGCACTAAGACAGGACTCTGTGTCTCTGGTACTAGTATAACTCAGGTAGATGCACTAAGACAGGACTCCGTGTCTCTGGTACTAGTATAACTCAGGTAGATGCACTAAGACAGGACTCTGTGTCTCTGGTACTAGTATAACTCAGGTAGATGCACTAAGACAGGACTCTGTGTCTCTGGTACTAGTATAACTCAGGTAGATGCACTAAGACAGGACTCTGTGTCTCTGGTACTAGTATAACTCAGGTAGATGCACTAAGACAGGACTCTGTGTCTCTGGTACTAGTATAACTCAGGTAGATGCACTAAGACAGGACTCCGTGTCTCTGGTACTAGTATAACTCAGGTAGATGCACTAAGACAGGACTCTGTGTCTCTGGTACTAGTATAACTCAGGTAGATGCACTAAGACAGGACTCCGTGTCTCTGGTACTAGTATAACTCAGGTAGATGCACTAAGACAGGACTCTGTGTCTCTTGTACTAGTGTAACTCAGGTAGATGCACTAAGACAGGACTCTGTGTCTCTGGTACTAGTATAACTCAGGTAGATGCACTAAGACAGGACTCTGTGTCTCTGGTACTAGTATAACTCAGGTAGATGCACTAAGACAGGACTCTGTGTCTCTGGTACTAGTATAACTCAGGTAGATGCACTAAGACAGGACTCCGTGTCTCTGGTACTAGTATAACTCAGGTAGATGCACTAAGACAGGACTCTGTGTCTCTTGTACTAGTATAACTCAGGTAGATGCACTAAGACAGGACTCTGTGTCTCTGGTACTAGTATAACTCAGGTAGATGCACTAAGACAGGACTCTGTGTCTCTGGTACTAGTATAACTCAGGTAGATGCACTAGGACAGGACTCTGTGTCTCTGGTACTAGTATAACTCAGGTAGATGCACTAAGACAGGACTCTGTGTCTCTGGTACTAGTATAGCTCAGGTAGATGCACTAAGACAGGACTCTGTGTCTCTGGTACTAGTATAACTCAGGTAGATGCACTAAGACAGGACTCTGTGTCTCTTGTACTAGTATAACTCAGGTAGATGCATTAAGACAGGACTCTGTGTCTCTGGTACTAGTATAACTCAGGTAGATGCACTAAGACAGGACTTTGTGTCTCTGGTACTAGTATAACTCAGGTAGATGCACTAAGACAGGACTCTGTGTCTCTGGTACTAGTATAACTCAGGTAGATGCACTAAGACAGGACTCTGTGTCTCTTGTACTAGTATAACTCAGGTAGATGCACTAAGACAGGACTCTGTGTCTCTGGTACTAGTATAACTCAGGTAGATGCACTAAGACAGGACTCTGTGTCTCTGGTACTAGTATAACTCAGGTAGATGCACTAAGACAGGACTTTGTGTCTCTGGTACTAGTATAACTCAGGTAGATGCACTAAGACAGGACTCTGTGTCTCTGGTACTAGTATAACTCAGGTAGATGCACTAAGACAGGACTCTGTGTCTCTTGTACTAGTATAACTCAGGTAGATGCACTAAGACAGGACTCTGTGTCTCTTGTACTAGTATAACTCAGGTAGATGCACTTTTGTTCACTGAAACTGAGAATTGCTCCTGATAAATGGACGTACAGTAAAGCAGACACACTTCCGAGGGTCATAGACTCACGCTATCAGCGTGTCCTGTCATCAGGAGGGAGAAGGATGACATCACACGACCCCGGAATGTGACTCGCTCAGGGGGCGGTAGCTGGACGTGGGTCTCGACACGGCCCTCCTTCCACAGCGATTACAACTGTTCGGGAAACTCTCCATCCAAAGAGAAAAAGGGAGTGAATTCTGCGTTTGGCTCAGATGTGGGCTGTTGTTTCCTCTGGCGTGACTTCAGTCAGGATGGATGATGGGAAAAATGGTCTATTGGAGTCAAACATGCGCAGACCGTCACATGAACTGTGTCCCTGTATCTATCACTTGACCTGAGAGTTTTTATTGGCTCGGGCGTTAGGTAACCGATCCGAAGAGAACAAATCCAACAATAAGAAGCCGTGCAGCACACAGACGCAAACCCTGGCTGGACGCAAACGTTGTTTATAACTAGATAAACATTTCTGCTTCTGCCACGCACACCATGCTGTGTCATCGCTCTTAAGACTCATCTGAGAACTTTATACCAGCGTGCAGAGTAAATACCTACATCTGTCAGCATAAATCTTTCGACTTTAATGTAAACCCTCCTTCTCAAACATGACCGAATGGTGAATGCTTGATGTATTTGTCTTGTAGCCTCTTTCCAGACAGAGTTGCTGTGAGACAACTGGGAAAATCAGTATGACTGATTTGGTAATTGAGTTTCAGGGGTGCATGTTGGGTAATTGAGTTTCAGAGGTGCATGCTGGGACATTTTGTTTCAGAGGTGCAGGCTGGGTAATTGAGTTTCAGAGGTGCAGCACTCTGCACACAGACAGTCTCAGAAGTGCATCCCCACCTCTGCTGCATGAAATAACTATGTATGTGTGAAAGTGCAGCGCCCCCTCTGGACAGGAGGACTGTAAAAACATGTTCCGGGTGTCCTCTATGTGTAACACCAAGGAGAGGAGCAGTGTCCAACACACACACCTCACTGGCTTTAAATTGACAAGAAAATTGATCCCCAAAAGTGAAAAGAGTCCCTAATTCATCAGTACACCCCTGAGAGGGGCTATGTTAGCTTCTGTTTGTGTGTGTGTGCGTGTGTGTGTGTGTGTGCGTGTGTGTGTGTGTGTGTGTGTGTGTGTGTCCGTGTGAGGCTTCTCTGTCCCAGGAGGTCAGAGTCACATCACTACCATGAGGAGATCATCAGATGCCATTACCCAGCTGAAGAACATAATCACACCCACGTTTGTCATGTTTAAATAAGCATAAATGTGTGATGAAAAGAGTTCACTTGAAAATTAGGCGTGAATGACGCTCTCAGCACATGCTAAGGTGTCAGGAACAGATGGGCTCCTAATCAAGCCTCATATAACAATGGGATGCCAGCTTCCTCAAAAAGTGCAAAAACCAGAAACACGTTCCTCCTCTGGGGAATTATTAATGAGTATGCTGATCATACTGATTATGACGGTGATGATGATGAGGATAATTATAATTTTTTATTAATTATAATAATATAATATTATTATTATTATTATTATTATTATGATTATTATTGCTATTATTGTTATTGTTACTACTAATAATAATAATGAGAAGAAGAAAAAGAAGAAGAAGAAGAAGAATTGGCGCCATCATCACATCATATTTCCAGAACTTGTTCCCGCCTCTCTTGTTGTGATTGATAGATGTGGATTGAATGGCTTTGACTAAATTTGGACTCGCAGTTAAAACAGTTTGTTTTAAAGTTTTTAGTTTCACCAACAAAGCTGGTTCAACAATCATCTAAATTCTCTTCACACGCAGCCAAACTTGTATTCAAAGCTTGTACTTCTGTGTGAAACTTACACTGAAGTACAATAAAATATTCAGTGTTTAATTACCTCTGGTAGAGTACATGTGATTCCTTTTGGAGTTGAATTAACACTGAAAGTGTTACTGTATCTGCAGTTTGTAGTTGTTTGTAAAAACTCTGCTTTGAGTGCAGCGCCTTTCTGATCTTTGAAAAAGAGGAACACGAACACTTAATTGAGCATCAAAACTAAAGGTGAGCTCCTTTTAAACAGGAAATGACATCACACTTACAGCGATGTCCCAAGACGCCACAGCGTCTCGGTTTCCACGGCGGCGCTATATGTGTTTGTGGGCTCCCCCCGCCCCCTGTCTCCCAATGTGCCGCTGAATATTAATCCCAAACATGGCTGTCGTCACGGCAGCGGGAGGATCAATCAGGCTTTACAGGACGGAGCGAGAGAGCGAGGGAACGGATTCTCTCCCACACTTCTGCTCAAATCCTCCATTCACTCTGGCTGACTCTGTAATCCTCTGAGATTCGCTCTGCTCAGTGTGTGTTTTCTTTCAGAGAGAGAAAGTGTGTGTGTGTGTGAGAAAGTGAGAGTTTCTATGTGTGGGTATCTGTGAAAAACATGTGTTTGTGTGTGGAATTTGTGTTTATGTGTACAGTGTGTATGTGCGTGTGTGCGTCTATGTGCATATGCGTGTGGGTGACTGTGTGGGGTGCGTGTGAATTTCTGTTTGTATGTGTGTAAATGCATGTGTGGGTGAGTGTGTATGCATATGTTTGTGTGTTTGCTCCTGTATGTACATGTATGTGTGTGAGTGCATGTGTGTGCAGGTGCACGTGTATGTGTGTGTGTGTGTCAGAGAAAGACAGAGAGAGGGAGTAATAAAGAGAAAGAGACAGGGGTGAAAGAGGTTAGGGGGTTTTCAGCAGCTGGGCGAACTCTGGTAGGTGATAAACCAGCATGTACTTGTGCGTGCGTGCGTGCGTGCGTGCATGCGTGCGTGCGTGCGTGCGTGCGTGCGTGCGTGCGTGCGTAAAACAGCATGCACTGTGCCTAGGAACAGATGTTGGTGATTACAGCCTTTAAAGCACTATTTAAAAGATTGTAGGTGCACACCTTTGTTTGGATCCAAACTGGCCGACCGGCAAATTGAGCCGTGGGTCGTATTGTCTTGTTGACCCTTTTTTGTAGTGAACGGCTGATCTGGAGTGTGCTCTCCTCCCTAAACCTTAAACATTAAACCCTCCCAGCACACTGCCACAGCCTTTCTGATTTGTGCAGGCCTTACCCCCCAATTCCGTTACATTAGCATACTTTGCATTAATTTAGCAGACGCACTTATGGAGAGATATTTACAGTGAGCGAGAGCACATAGGGAGCGTAATCATACGATGTGTTTTATGGGCAGTGCGAGTGGCAGTGGGAGGTTTATATGCAGCGTCTCAAAAGCGCTAAATATAACTGAAATCTGCCAATGGCTCTGATCCTTCTTCATTTAGCTAGAACAGCACATAAAAACAGTGTGAACAGACAGAGAGATCAGCGTGTGTGTGTGTGTGTGTGTGTGTGTGTGTGTACGATGGTGTGTGGTGAGCGGTACTCATGTACAGTCCGCAGTGCTTTGATCCCAGATAAGCCCCTGTACAGGGAGCAGCAGGGGGTTGGGGGTATCGACCGGGCTCAAACCCGGCTCTCTGCACTCTTCCTGAACTTTGCGCAGAGCTGTTCCGCGGCGCGCTCTTTTTATGCCGTGTTTCTACAGAGGAGAGAACAGACGTCACTATTTCCAGCTGGGGGTCGTCCCGCGTCATCAGACCAGGGTGGAACCGGGCTGAACTGAACCGAACCAGGCCAAATCAGGCTGAACCGGGTCAGGGTCAGAACCTCAGACTCCTGAAACAGCCGACAGGCACGGACTCAGCCCGGGCGAGCCGCGATGATCTGACACAGCTGCTCTCTCTCACGTCTCTGACTTCACTTTGAGAGTCTGCGTCAGCCCCCCCCCCCCCCCCCCCACACACACACACACACACACACACACACACATAGCACCCTCCCCCCTTCAGAGAGCCCCACCCCCAAGAGTTGTTTGAGTTTGTTTGTGTTGTTTTTGACACACTGTGATGAAATGAACACCTAACCCCTCTCTCTCTGACAGCTCCACTTTCACACAATGTACGTTGCACAATGGCACCTTTAAGTTATTTATTTTCATGATGTGCCACAGACGGGCATGCAGGGGCTCTGAGCACAGTGTGCAGTGGATAGCCTGTCCCGCATATGTCTGTCTGCCTGTCTGTCTGTCCTCAGGCAGGTCTGAAAGCGATGAATGGATGTGGAATTACAGTGACACGTGGGGGTGTCTCACCATCTCTGCTGCTCCTCACCATCTCTACAGCTCCTCATCATCTCTGCAGCTCCTCACCATCTCTGCTGCTCTTCACCATCTCTGCACCTCCTCACCATCTCTACTGCTCCTCACCATATCTACTGCTCCTCACCATCTCTGCTGCTCCTCACCATCTCTACAGCTCCACATCATCTCTGCAGCTCCTCACCATCTCTACAGCTCCTCATCATCTCTGCTGCTCCTCACCATCTCTACAGCTCCACATCATCTCTGCAGCTCCTCACCATCTCTACAGCTCCTCATCATCTCTGCTGCTCCTCACCATTTCTGTTGCTCTAAACGTCCTTTATTCAGAGTAAGTGTCAGACTAATACAGGCTGGGTGGGCCGATCTTCTCTTCTACCCTAAACTACCCATCCCTGAATGGTCAGAATAGAGACCCTGTGTGTGCGTGTGTGTGTGTGTGTGTGTGTGTGTGTGTGTGCGCATGCGAGTGTGTATGTGTATGACTGTGTGTTTGTGTATGTGTATATGAGTGTGTGTGTGTGTGTGTATGCATGTGTGTGTGTGTGTGTGTGTGTGTGTGTGTGTGTGTGTGTGTGTGTGTGTGTGTGTGTATGTGCGTGTGTGTGTGTGTGTGTGTGTGTATGTGTGTATGCGCATGTGTGTGTGTGCGCGTGTGTGTGTGTGTGTATATAACAGTGAACTACCCATATTATTTACCTTCTCTAAAGATGAAATGTGTCCCCTCCATTGGTTCCCTTGGTAACAGGGCCAGGCCGTGTTCTGTATGAATGCTCAGTCCCGCCCCCCAGCGCTGCATGTGCCAGGATGCTCAACATCGCCCGCTGACCGCTGTTCCAACAGGTGAACAGGTGAGGGCGTGTCATCGATGTGTGATCTCTAACCTCCTCAGACAGCATACAGGACTAATCAAACTCTTAAGCTTTGGGTTGCCTGATACTGCGGCCTCTTTTACCCCTGATCAAAGAGGAGTAAGCCCAACCACGCCCCCGATCAATAACTCTGATTTACAGTGAGATCTGAAACCTGTGTAAGTCTGGGGTAAAAAACAGGGGGCGTGGGCTGGAGTCGGGGGGGCCCCTCCCACACAGGAGGGGGGAGACTCAGGTGAGAGCGAGCACTGCGTGTCCTTAAGTTACCGTGGCGACACAGATGACGTCGGCCTGGCGATACCGCCAACATTCATTACTCAGCCCCTCTCTCCACCTTCAGAACCGGAACACAGACCCACGCTACCATGCCGACCAGACGTGCTTTCCCGCCATCACAAAAAAATGTTTAAGAATTAACTGCAACAAATAAATGGAGGAACAAATGGAATTCAGCCTCAGTAAAATAGCTTACACCAATCAGCTCATCTAATGCAGGCACGCCTATTCACTAAACCAATCAGCTCATCTAATGCAGGCACGCCTATTCACTAAACCAATCAGCTCATCTAATGCAGGCACGCCTATTCACTAAACCAATCAGCTCATCTAATGCAGGCACGCCTATTCACTAAACCAATCAGCTCATCTAATGCAGGCACGCCTATTCACTAAACCAATCAGCTCATCTAATGCAGGCACGCCTATTCACTAAACCAATCACCTCATCTAATGCAGGCACGCCTATTCACTAAACCAATCAGCTCATCTAATGCAGGCACGCCTATTCACTAAACCAATCAGCTCATCTAATGCAGGCACACCTATTCACTAAACCAATCACCTCATCTAATGCAGGCACGCCTATTCACTAAACCAATCAGCTCATCTAATGCAGGCACGCCTATTCACTAAACCAATCAGCTCATCTAATGCAGGCACGCCTATTCACTAAACCAATCAGCTCATCTAATGCAGGCACGCCTATTCACTAAACCAATCAGCTCATCTAATGCAGGCACGCCTATTCACTAAACCAATCAGCTCATCTAATGCAGGCACGCCTATTCACTAAACCAATCAGCTCATCTAATGCAGGCACGCCTATTCACTAAACCAATCAGCTCATCTAATGCAGGCACGCCTATTCACTAAACCAATCAGCTCATCTAATGCAGGCACGCCTATTCACTAAACCAATCAGCTCATCTAATGCAGGCACGCCTATTCACTAAACCAATCAGCTCATCTAATGCAGGCACGCCTATTCACTAAACCAATCAGCTCATCTAATGCAGACACGCCTATTCACTAAACCAATCAGCTCATCTAATGCAGGCACGCCTATTCACTAAACCAATCAGCTCATCTAATGCAGGCACGCCTATTCACTAAACCAATCAGCTCATCTAATGCAGGCACGCCTATTCACTAAACCAATCAGCTCATCTAATGCAGGCGGCCCCAGGCTACTTCTGTGGAGGAATAAAGATTATTTACAGGAACAAAGATGAAGACGCTTATCAGGAGAATACTCTGTTTTATAATATAACCTTTATTTAAACAGACCTCACAAGCTGGAAATCCTGTTTTAAGAGAGATAGCTGGCAATAAAGTCAACAGAGAAACACACCACATATAATTTCTACACAAACCCACAAACACACACACACACACACACACACACAACACAAATCCACACACACAGCCCAAACCCACACACACACACACACAACACAAACCCACACACACACAACACAAATCCACACACACACACACACACACAGCACAAACCCACACACACACACACACAGCACAAACCCCCCCCCCCCCCCCCCCCCCCACACACAACACAAATCCACACACACAGCACAAACCCACACACACACACACCCAACACAATCCCACACACACACACAGCACAAACCCGCACACACACAGCACACAAAAAACAGGTCCTGAAAAATTTGTCTAATAAATGCATTGTAAATAAAGAACAGCTTCTCTGTTCTAACCTTGGTAACACTTAGCTATAGCAGCGGCTATGCTAAGCTGCTGCAGGTTTTATTGTTGAGTCCAAGGTTACTGAAGTAGTTACATTTCATCCAGCTCTGCTCACTGAATTCAATCACTTCCTTTCCAAAAGAAAAAAACGCTCGCAGATGCTGTTGGAAAGAGGATTTTGTCCTGTTGGTTATATTGACAGGGATTAAGTTCTTGCATGACTGAAGCTTGTTTATAGCATATTGTTTGCCTTGGTGGGGAGGTCCTTGCTGTGTGTTGTAGGACGGATTTGCCGGGCACCAGAGATCCGAGGGTAAGTGTTGTTTTCACACCTGACTGCCTCGCAAACAAAATGGGCTGCGTTTGGACAGTGCGTGCCTGGGCCGGGGGTTTATACCAGGATAACACAACACCAGAGGAAAAAACACAGAAAAAAAAACAAATCCACAAAACCAAATCCGTGAAAGCATTTCAGAGCCATGAGAACTTAAAAATAAACAATAATTACATACTACCATAGTAGTAATAAGAAGAAGAAGATGATGATGATGATGATGATGATGATGATGAAGAAGAAGAAGAATGGTAGCCTAATGAAAAATGGTGCTAAAATGCAGAGGAACAGAGCCATCATGTAAAGATGAAATGGCTGTTGGATGGAGTTGCAGTAAGTGCTGACGGGCTGCGGGAGATCAGGGAGTTATGCAGAGTGTTTCTCGCCTCGCAAATTGTCACAGACAAATTGTCACAAGCGATGATATGCTGCCAGCACATCATCTGGGAAGTTGAGCCTCGGCACTGAATAAGATGTGATTTTTTTTTGTTGCTGGTGGCTACAACTGAAGTTCCCGAACGGGAAAATAAAAGTTATTCTATTCTATGCTATATAGGCCTAATCGCATTGGAATGTTACTGTAGCCTACACGATTCCGCGACCCAATCTCCCACAGCGGGACCCAAATCTCCCACAGCGGGACCCAAACGACCCGCAGTTTGGGCACCACTCCTGCAGAGGGCAGCACTCAGCGAGTGGGTTCAATTTAGTGAACCGTTATGCCCACATTGGTGACGCCCGCCCCGGCGAAGTCGGGCGAAGGAGGGGCTTTCTTGTTTATTTAAATCGAACAGGAAGCAAAACATGGCTCGTCAAATCGACCCAGCCGCAATCGCTGCGAAGTCGTCGTCATCATAGCATTACGCCGCCCGGCGCGTCAACCGGTTCTTTTAAATTGCACGCAATCAGTGCTAATCCCGTTAACCCGGTCCAAGCCCGGGCACTTAATCGAACCCACACAATCAGTGCTAATCCCGTTAACCCGGTCCAAGCCCGGGTGCTTAATCGAACCCACACAATCAGTGCTAATCCCGTTAACCCGGTCCAAGCCCGGGTGCTTAATCGAACCCACACAATCAGTGCTAATCCCGTTAACCCGGTCCAAGCCCGGGCGCTTAATCGAACCCACTCATTGGTGTGAAAGTAAGGATTGCTGGGTAGGAAAATCCTATTGGCTGTCGAAACCTGACATACCAAAGAAGAGGTTTTATTCGCTGTACAGTCTGACAGCCCAAAAACTCTCATTGGTTGCACAACCTAAATGCCCAAAGCAGGGTTCTTACTGGCTACAGGCCAAAAAAGGCCATACAAAAGACCCCAATGAGAGCACTGCTTTGGGCTGTCAAGTTTACAACCAATCAGAACCTTGCTTTTGGGCTGTCAGGCAGTACAGCCAATGAGAAATCATCTTCGGGCTGTCAGGTTGTTTTGTAGTAAGGTTTAATGCATCCTACTCAGAATCGCACCTTTGTGTGAGATGTTTTTTTTTTCTCTGATGCATTTCTTGGCATTTTAATGTGACAAAGAGACCTTTTGGAACTGTTTTTCCCATGCATAAACATAATTTAAAAAATCATATTTTTATGGAAAAAGTGCCAGTTTCATCTATAATCTGGCTTTTTTTTCTCCCTCAAAGTTGAGTTTGCTACATTTCTAAGAGTGTCTTCACCAGTATCTGAGAATTAACAGCTATAAAAACATTTTCAAATGGAAAAAATACTCTTGACACTAATTCCTGACAGTTCAAAACCGTCAGCATACCTTTTTAGAGATACCGGCTCAGCACGCATTTTCAGCACCCCAAGAAAAATCCATCAAAGAAGATTTACTTTAGTTAAACAGCAAAAAATTTTTAATAATATGTAAAAGGTGTGAGAGCAATGCAGCCCTGCATGGAGATGGTATCTGTGGGACAGGAGCTCGGCAGTGAAAGATGGGTTCAGTCAGGCCACGTGCTGACAGTACAAAATTGCCCCCCCACACGCCGACACAGCGACTGCAGCCGCTGAACTGCTTCCTTTAATTATTTAAAACACACGACTGGGCGCTCAGGATTAAGCGTTCTACTGACAGGTGCCAATAAGGCCTGATTTTCCAAGTGTTTCATTTCAGACAGGCTGCTGCACCGACCACTTTATTCCAATAAGAATCAATAATTAATTCAAACACAATTTGCAAGGAGAGCTACTTTGTTGTTCATTAAGTTTTACATTATGTAGAAAAAATTAACTCTCTGTAAATGTGAGGACAAACCGAAAACCCAACACACTAAAAAAATGATTGAAAAAGAAAACAATTTACCAGAGGCTACTTCCTGTTACCCACAGTGCACTGCTCCTCTGATTTCACACAAGGCCCTTTCAGACTCATCCAAGGTGAAATTCTCACAGAAGAAGAAGTGACAGGTGGGGCTGGATCTCTGCTAATCCCCCAGCAGGAGCCCAATATCGATACTTTTCTCTCTGTAATAACAGGAGCTGCACCTTATCGCATCTCGCTGAAAATATCTCATCTCACTGGAGAACCTCATTTTTCTTTCCATCACAAGTTGGTTTGGAGAGTACTCTGACACACAAAAACTTTAAACAAGCTGAGCCAATAAGTCGTGCTAGAGAGTACTGCTCTGTCATTGCTAAGAATAGAAGAAAAAAAAGAGTTGCTTGGTCCATTAATAAAATATATGCAATATATGCTTATATTATGACTGCTGAGATATTGCAGGAATATTACATAACTCCCTTTTCATTTGTATATTTGCAGGTTGTACATTCCAGCTTTTGCCAGTAAGCAGCACGTCCTTAATAAAGCAGAAATATGTGTCACAATACTTTGTTTGTTATTACTCAAAAATATGTATGAATTATTTCTCTGTTGGATTGTTACATTGGTTTGCTAATATACAAATTTGAATCTTTTTGCATTAGTCGCAAGCTCTGAATTTGCATAAATCTTTACTCTGGGCGATGCGCCATATTTCTCCATTCAGAGGAACCTGTGAAAGTTTATCCTAAGAATAGAGATGTATTTTATTCTTACCCAGCTCCCATCAGCGCTGATGATGCATTAATACTGCTGGGCGCTGGAATAAGGGGCTCAGGTAATATACCTGCCTACTCACCAGAGAAATGAACCTGCTAATTTTTTACTTTGCAAGCTTATTAAGAGCTCTGCTTTTATAATTATTATAATTTCAGTTGTTTTGCCAGCGCTGGGATCTTCTGGGAGGAGGCATTTACACACCTCATTATTTAGCCTGACATTCCCCTGCTTTCCATCACACTGATTCTAAACTATGAATAACAGCAAACTTATTTTACAGCTCACCTGTGGTCTCAGAAGGGCCCTTCTTCACTGCACAAAATACATCTTTCCTCTGTTGCAGGGGGGCCACAGGTCGTCATGGTGACAGCTCTTTCATCAGCCACAATGGGCCTATTGGACTCTTTAAATTTTTTTCTGTAAATATTTCACCTTCAGCATAATCAAAACAAACGTATCTGCAGATGATTTTATTTGACTATACTGTGCCAGAATAACACGCTCTTAGACTCTTTGGGCAGAAACCTTGACGTGTCGCAGTTCACACGGATAACCAGCGTCAGACGGATTCTATTACAGACGGTTTATCTGAGGATAGAGATAAAGGCACATCCGGAGCAGAAGCATCGACACATTTGTTCAGTCTAGCAGCTTTTGTTTATGTTTATTTATGTATTTTTTTTATGCAGATTAACAGCGTCTGGCGAGCTTGGATCACGCTGAGCTCAGGCCTTCTGGGAAAATAGCGGCTCTCTCGCGGCTCTCATGGCTTAGATTCACTTAATCCGACGCCTCGCCAGTGTGATAGAGGCTCTCCTCATTACCGCGGAGACAGACGAGGTGATGTCATCAGAGGGCGGAGGGACCTGTGGGCTCAGG
>CM056390.1:4126399-4138899 GCA_029718625.1 Synaphobranchus kaupii | reverse complement strand
GCGATCAGCACTTATCACTCCTCCTCTTCCATCATACGAGTGCTTATCACTCCTTCTCTTCCTCATACGAGCGCTCATCACTCCTCCTCTTCCTCATACGAGCGCTCATCACTCCTTCTCTTCCTCATACGAGCGCTCATCACTCCTTCTCTTCCTCATACGAGCGCTCATCACTCCTACTCTTCCTCATATGAGCGCTCATCACTCCTTCTCTTCCTCATACGAGTGCTCATCACTCCTTCTCTTCCTCATACGAGCGCTCATCACTCCTCCTCTTCCTCATATGAGCGCTCATCACTCCTTCTCTTCCTCATACGAGCGCTCATCACTCCTTCTCTTCCTCATATGAGTGCTCATCACTCTCCTCTTCCTCATATGAGCGATCAGCACTTATCACTCCTCCTCTTCCTCATACGAGCACCCTAACTCCTCATCTTCCTCATATGAGCGATCAGCACTTATCACTCCTCCTCTTCCTCATACGAGCACCCATAACTCCTCATCTTCCTCATACGAGCGCTCATCACACCTTCTCTTCCTCATACGAGCGCTCATCACTCCTTCTCTTCCTCATACGAGCGCTCATCACTCCTTCTCTTCCTCATACGAGCGCTCATCACTCTTCTCTTCCTCATACGAGCGCTCATCACTCCTTCTCTTCCTCATACGAGTGCTCATCACTCCTACTCTTCCTCATATGAGTGCTCATCACTCCTTCTCTTCCTCATACGAGCGCTCATCACTCCTTCTCTTCCTCATACGAGCGCTCATCACTCCTTCTCTTCCTCATACGAGCGCTCATCACTCCTCCTCTTCCTCATACGAGCGCTCATCACTCCTTCTCTTCCTCATATGAGTGCTCATCACTCCTCCTCTTCCTCATATGAGCGATCAGCACTTATCACTCCTCCTCTTCCTCATACGAGCACCCATAACTCCTCATCTTCCTCATATGAGCGATCAGCACTTATCACTCCTCCTCTTCCTCATACGAGCACCCATAACTCCTCTCTTCCTCATACGAGCGCTCATCACACCTTCTCTTCCTCATACGAGCGCTCATCACTCCTTCTCTTCCTCATACGAGCGCTCATCACTCCTTCTCTTCCTCATACGAGCGCTCATCACTCCTTCTCTTCCTCATACGAGCGCTCATCACTCCTTCTCTTCCTCATACGAGTGCTCATCACTCCTACTCTTCCTCATATGAGTGCTCATCACTCCTTCTCTTCCTCATACGAGCGCTCATCACTCCTTCTCTTCCTCATATGAGTGCTCATCACTCCTCCTCTTCCTCATATGAGCGATCAGCACTTATCACTCCTCCTCTTCCTCATACGAGCACCCATAACTCCTCATCTTCCTCATATGAGCGATCAGCACTTATCACTCCTCCTCTTCCTCATACGAGCACCCATAACTCCTCATCTTCCTCATACGAGCGCTCATCACACCTTCTCTTCCTCATACGAGCGCTCATCACTCCTTCTCTTCCTCATACGAGCGCTCATCACTCCTTCTCTTCCTCATACGAGCGCTCATCACTCCTTCTCTTCCTCATACGAGCGCTCATCACTCCTTCTCTTCCTCATACGAGTGCTCATCACTCCTACTCTTCCTCATATGAGTGCTCATCACTCCTTCTCTTCCTCATACGAGCGCTCATCACTCCTTCTCTTCCTCATACGAGCGCTCATCACTCCTTCTCTTCCTCATACGAGCGCTCATCACTCCTCCTCTTCCTCATATGAGTGCTCATCACTCCTCCTCTCTTCCTCATATGAGCGCTCATCACTCCTTCTCTTCCTCATACGAGCGCTCATCACTCCTCCTCTTCCTCATATGAGCGCTCATCACTCCTTCTCTTCCTCATATGAGCGCTCATCACTCCTTCTCTTCCTCATACGAGCGCTCATCACTCCTTCTCTTCCTCATACGAGCGCTCATCACTCCTACTCTTCCTCATATGAGTGCTCATCACTCCTCCTCTTCCTCATATGAGTGCTCATCACTACTTCTCTTCCTCATACGAGCGCTCATCACTCCTCCTCTTCCTCATACGAGCGCTCATCACTCCTTCTCTTCCTCATACGAGTGCTCATCACTCCTACTCTTCCTCATATGAGTGCTCATCACTCCTCCTCTTCCTCATATGAGTGCTCATCACTACTTCTCTTCCTCATACGAGCGCTCATCTCTCCTTCTCTTCCTCATACGAGCGCTCATCACTCTCCATCTTCCTCATATGAGTGCTCATCACTCCTCCTCTTCCTCATACGAGCGCCCATGACTCCTCATCTTCCTCATACGAGCGCCCATGACTCCTCATCTTCCTCATACGAGCGCTCATCACTCCCTCCTCTTCCTCATATGAGTGCTCATCACTCCTCATCTTCCTCATATAAGCACCCATCACTCCTCCTCTTCCTCATACGAGTGCCCATGACTCCTCCTCTTCCTCATACGAGCGCCCATGACTCCTCATCTTCCTCATATGAGCACCCATCACTCCTCCTCTTCCTCATACGAGCACCCATCACTCCTCCTCTTCCTCATATGAGTGCTCATCACTCCTCATCTTCCTCATATGAGTGCTCATCACTCCTCCTCTTCCTCATATGAGTGCTCATCACTCCTCCTCATACGAGCACCCATCACTCCTCCTCTTCCTCATATGAGTGCTCATCACTCCTCCTCTTCCTCATACGAGCACCCATCACTCCTCCTCTTCCTCATATGAGTGCTCATCACTCCTCCTCTTCCTCATACGAGCACTCATCACTCCTCCTCTTCCTCACACTAGGGCTCAAGAGCCGAATGTTAAATTAAGTACAAAAAATAGCAGAGGAAGCAAAACATGCGCATTTTTAAACAACAACAATAATAATAATAATAATAATAACTTTATTGAGCATCTTTCAAACAAGCAAGCAACTCCAAGTGGTTCCCAGCAGCATAAAATTGAATTATGCAAAATTATAAATAATTGCAAAAAAGAAATAATACTGACAGAGAAAGCGCACATGTTTTTATGAGTCAATATTTCTGCAGTGAACAAGGAACTTGCCAAATATTATATTAATAACTTTTCTGTGAAATTTGGATACCTCCCTGCCTGTGAAACACCCTCAGCTGATTTTCCTTTAATGGGTGTGAATTATTTGTGAGAGAACAACATTTTCCAAAATACATTTTTAAAAAGTTAAAGTACATATGGAGCCCTCAGAAATATTAACGGCTACTTCTCGATGGCCCTAGCTACAGGGCGCCCTTTATCGGGCACGTCCTCTTTCGACCATATTTGAACTTCCTCGAGAGCTGATTTGCCAACGAAAAAAGAAAACCAGTATTTCCCCACCCACTTCAAACCAAACAAGGTATGTATCCGCTAATTTCATGAATATTTAACGATAATTACACATTTTATGAGCCTTTTTATCACGCCCCCTATGTGAAAAAAATGTCCGAAATCTGATTCTACTTCTGCGCTGGTGTACTACACTGCATAGTCTTGTTAGCCAGCTATTTAGCCAATATATTGGTTATTCAAACGGTATCTTTCTTGATGAAATAAACTATTAATTGATTCTTAAAACAACAATAATCATGAGCTTGTTTATGGATTACAACAGCCGCCCGATAATGGGCGCCCTTTCTTTGGCAGTCTCGTCTCATCTTAAAGACGTTAAAACGAAAAAAGAGACACGTTATTGGCTTAAAAGTTAACATCGTTTTTGTAAAGAAATAAATCCAATGCGATTGAGCCTATCTCTTTTAAGCCAATAAACGATAGTTGTCTCCCCTTTTTTGACATTACTGTCTCATCTAAAAGACGTTAAAACAAAAAAACTACCGGTCACGTCTACATGTTTAATATTGGCTTAAAACTTAGTTTATCGTTTTGTGAAGAAATAAACACAATATTGACATCTTTCGGACTGCCAGGTAAACTATCCAGTTAGCCAGCTATTTTGCCAACATATTGGTTATTCAAACTATCTTTCTTGATGAAATAAACTATTAATTGATTATTAAAACAACAATAATCGTGTGCACTACAAGAGCCGCCCGATAAAGGGCGCCCCTTTTTTGACAGTACTTTCTCATCTAAAAGACGTTAAAACATAAAAAACTACCTGTCACATCTACATGGTTATTGGCTTAAAAGTTAGCTTATCGTTTTGTGAACCTAATAAATATAATATGTTCAATGGTATGTGCCCGAATAATATCAGTATCGTATGTTGATCACAAAAATGTCTGGTTTCCGCCCGATAACCGGGTTCGGTACGCCAGATATTGTCATTTATTTTAACTCTTTGAAGAGAAGGCTTTTTTTCAAAATTCCAAGTCAGTGTTCTAGAACTCTGCTGCATTCAGTGATCAATATGATTGTTACATCAGTATTAGAATGTTCAGTTAAGAACATTCTAATCACATATTTTATAAGCCTTAAACGTTTGATAAGAGCAGGCAGGTCATGTAGGGAGACGGGTTCTGCATCAGTGAAAGAGGGAGGGGTTTGTATGAACAACCAAGGAAAGAAACGTCTGCTTTTCCTTTCCGGCCAAAGCCTTAATTACCCGTGTAAATGAAACTTCAACACTTATTTTAGCACACAAGATTAAGTGCTAATCTCTGCCTGTCTAAAAGGTTGACTCTAAAAAACACTTGCATTGCACACAAACCAAAAAGCGAAAATAGAGAGAAGATTAAAAAGGAGAAGATAAAAGAACATAAAACGTTAAATTCCTGAAAAACTGTCACTCCCGTTTCAGACATGTAGAACCCAGCGCCGGCTTTGATCTCAATGGGGATCCCTGACTGCGGGCTCGTCTCGCTGCTCATAAACGACTGAGAGGGGGTGGAGATTATGCAGTGGCAGCACATGTACACATCAATTTAAATATCAATGCTTCTTCTCTCTCCCTTATTCATTTACTGATTTATTTATTTACTCATTTATTTATTTATATTTTAGCAGATTAAGCACGTCCGTCTGGGACCAGGGACAACGGCGCCTTGCTGAAGAGTCATTATTTATGAGGAGATAATTTGATTGAGGGTGTGGGGGGGGGGGGGGGGCAGGAAGTAGAGTCGGAAGGAGAGAAATATCAGATTAATAAGCGTAACTGACGTGCGGAGGCGGAGATGGCACAGGGAGGCCGTGGGATCCGTGCGGATGATGGTGTGGGTGTCGCTCGATGGAGAGAGGAAAAATAAAAATAAATTAGGCCTGTTAGCACCTCCCTCCTCACCTCTCACCGGTCCAGGTGTAATCTCACCTCTCACCTGTCCAGGTGTAATCTCACCTCTCACCTGTCCAGGTGTAATCTCACCTCTCACCTGTCCAGGTGTAATCTCACACTTCCCCCCTGCTGGGGAGCCCTCACAGGTTGCACACAGGTTTGGGGGAAGGTTGCACACAGGTTTGGGGAAGGTTGCACACAGGTTTGGGGAAGGTTGCACACAGATTTGGGGGAAGGTTGCACACAGGTTTGCGGAAGGTTGCACACAGGTTTGGGGAAGGTTGCACACAGATTTGGGGGAAGGCTGCACACAGGTTTGGGGGAAGGCTGCACACAGGTTTGGGGGAAGGTTGTGAGAGGACTGGACCCATGTCTCTAGCCCAATTAGAAAGCCATTCACTGCTTCCACCAACCAATCAGTGAGTGCCATTTTCAACATGTAACAAAGCTATATTTAAGTTTTGCTCTCTAGCTATAGGATGGCAGGTGTTGATGGAGGATGTTTATAACCCATGATTATTATAACCCATAGAGAGCTGCTGTAGTCCTGTGATTAGGCCCCGCCCCACAGCCTGTACTGGAAAAGTATCACAAGGCGCATCCATACCCTGGAACCCGGACCCGTCCAGAAGACCTCGGCTCAATGAATCACTGTTACAGATGGTCTTGTTCAGTCTTTCCAGTTTAAATTCATGTGAATGAAAGTGGCTTCACTTTCTCCGGCAGTGAGGTGTCTCTGTCATGCAGCCCTCGAGACGTTCTTTAGAGAAGTGCCTGTCGCCATGGAGACCAATCTTACAACAGCTGTGAGCCTGCAGACACTGGAATGTACCTGCGCATCAGCCCCACTTGAGCTAGAGACACACCTGTGTGTCAGATTTATCTGTGCATTGGACATACCATACGTGTGCTGGACACATACAGTGGACACGGGATGGGTTTGTGTGAACAACAGGAGCATTACTGAACAGATTACATCTGATTTAAAGTTTATCAGACATAATCTAGGTCCTACACCGGGGCTGATAACCCCCCCCCCCCCCCCCCCCACCTGGTAAAACATAAACTGTGGGATTTTTCAGTGGGGAGTTTTCTGCAGGTAAATGAGTCTGTGAAAAAAGTTTTTTTTTTTTATTCAAAATAAAAAGCCACAGTAGGCTGTCAGAGCCTCACTGATCGCAACCAATCAGAACGGTTCCCTACCGAGCATCGCTGCTCACTGCTGGCGCGTTTGTAGGGTGTTTATCTGCTGCTTCCAAATAATTTTAAATTCTAGTCCGAGAAACAACCCTGACCCCACTTATCTGGGACTTTACGAGGATTGTGTTTTTATGTTAAAATCGTCATCATTCAAGCCTATCCTTGCATAAACAAACCCGTAGGTTATAATCTGTGATTAAAGAAAAAATTAGCAGTTAATGTTAGATTAAGTGTTTCAATGAAATTCTATCAGGTCTTGTTCATTCTTTATAAGAGGAATAAACATTGTATCGTATATAATGCTAAGCATCAAATAAAAACAGCCACATTCATTATTTCTCCCTCCCTAAGTATATGATCTTTTGATTGGTGTTTAATTATATGCCAGGAGAGTGGGAAAATGCTTAGACACAGGCAATTATATGGCTGTAATGTAATATTAAACTGTCCAAATGACACTTCTAAGTCAGAAAATAAATATATAATTGAACTATTTTTGATATAAATCAAGCAATTACAGCCATCTCAAAAAAGAAAAGAAAAAACAACATGTAAATTATTTCATGCAGGGCAATAATTATATAAAATAATAATTTAAGAATAACACTTGAGAGTTATCGGTAGCTATCAGGGGATATGGACTAGGAAGCTGTAATGGGGCGTGACGTGTGAGGAAGGAGGAGCCAAACGCAGCAAGGGGAATCATTAAGCCCTTAGGCCACTAAGGCGGGATACCCGCAGATAAGGGAGGAGACAAGACAAGGAACACAAACACCACTACAACCGCTACTAACTGGCTCACTGTCAAACGCCAAGTAGAGCGCAAGGACAGGGATCTGAACAGCCAGAAATAAATACGCGCCCTGTCTCTGTAAGGAGACGAATCAGAACGGGCGAGTAGCGTAAAGACAAACATAAAACACAAACAAACACTGCAAAACAATATGATAGTATGAGGAGGCGAATGGAAAAGATCCAACGTTTCCAGGCTACTCTCAAACTCGCGGTCACACACAAACGTGTCCACAACATCACCCAATCTTCCATATAGGAAGACATGTACCCAAAAGACGAAAAGAACAGCAGTTCCAAACAAAATCGTCAAACTCCATACAAGGAGAAAGGCACCGAAAGGAACGAGCAGGACAGGCAGCACCGGACATTTACCAGCGAGATTCATTGAAAATACACGCCCTGCCTCTATATGATGAGGAAAATAACGAGGCGCACAGGAACAGATTTAACGTTCCATGGCGAGAATAATAGGCTCGCAGTCAAATGCAAACATGTCCAAAACATCGCCCGGTCTCCCTGAGAGACGAATTGCACTGAAGGGCGAACAGAAACACAGTTCCGAACAAAATCGCCCAAACCTCCATACACGGAGAAATAGCACAAAAGACGAAGGGACAGCTGTACCGAAACGGTCGGCTAACTGACTTACACAAGCACAAACACAAGCCCTGCCTCTAAGTAACGGAAAATGTAACGAGGCGAACAGGAACAGAGATTTAACGTTCCATGGCTATTATAGGAAAACACGCAGTCAAATACAAACACGTCCACAACATAGCCCAAGCTCCATAAACTAGGAGGCTAACACCCGGAGAACGAAAACAGAACAACAGTTCCAAACAAAATCGTCCCGCAGGTAGTTAGGGAGTATAGGACGGCTGCAACAAAAGACCTACGCAACATAGCACGACAGCCTCTCAATAAGGTGAAATGTAACGAGGCGAACAGGAACTGAGATTTAACGTTCCAAGGCTATTTTAAGCAAACACGCAGTCAAACACAAACACGTCCACAACATAGCCCAAGCTCCATAAACTAGGAGGCTAACACCCGGAGAGAATCGTCCCACAGGTAGTTAGGGAGTATAGGACGGCTGCAACAAAAGACCTACGCAAACTTAATAGCACGTCAGCCTCTCAAATACAAATAAAAACCCTGGCTCACAACAAAGGAGAACGTAGTCCACGAGAAGGACCAAACAGGGAAATACGTACCAAGGCTACTTACTGGCTCACAGTAACACGGAATTGAGTAGAAGCAAAACGCCAGATCTCTCAGCAAGAACCCTTAACAGGCGAAAAAATGGACCAGAGAAACAGCTACTCTATACTTCTACGAGCTAAGAAACTAAGTAGAAGGGAAACGCCTGATCCTCCTATGGGAAGACATGTGCCGAAGGGCGAGCAGAACTACTGTTCCGAACAGAATCGCCCAAAACTCCATACACGGAGAAAAAGCACCAACAAGGCAAAATAGAGCAGAGATTTTACGGTCCCAAACTTCTACGAGATAATCAACTACCAAGCCAGTAAGAAATAAGCCCTGCCTCTAAACAGAGACGCAAAAAATAGGCGAGTAGCCAAAACGGTACGAGAACTCACAACCAACAACACCACAGTACAAACAAAGAACAATAAACAATTGACAATTAATGTCGAAGCCCCGAATGAAGGAAACGGTAGGCTTATATAAATCACTCCGGTGACTACAACAGGTGTAAACGCTTTAACAGAAACTCCCCCAACTCAGCAGGGCGGAGCAAGCATTTACCAAAAGGGCAGCGCCCTCGCGTGGCCACCGAGGAAAACGACCGCATGGGGAAACAGGGTAGAAAACCATGACAGGAAGCGGTGTATTAGTGAAAATCTTTAAACGAGAAATCAGTGGGTCTGATCTGGGAATAAATTACGGTTTGCGGTGACAATTTTTGAAGGGAGGAATAGACTATACGGGAATAGTGGAGACATTGACGGAACTAAATAAAAGAAAAGAACAAGAAAAACGAGGCTACGGGAGACACGGAGAGACACGGAGAGAAAGAAATGCGCTGACTGCTGTTTCTCTCGGGGGAATATGTTTAATTAATTATCATCATTGACATCAGTAGCAGCTGTCGAGCTTAAAGGCTGCGTGAGAGCTGTGCCGATAAGCCGCGCCCTGCTCTACTCTCTGTAGGCTCCGCGTCCCGCCCGGAACGTTTCGCTGCGTCACTGTTTATCCACGGACTGCCGGCCGTCATTACCGCGATGCAGAGCCCTGCTGTCCCGCTGTAGCGCACAACCAACATGCCAACCTTTTTGGCATAGCTTAGTAGCTTTATACTGAGCTTAAATAGCTTTAATGGTCTGTGTGATTTCACAGGCGGTTTCTCACTTCATAATAAAGACCTCACTTTAGGACCTTCCATGTTAATGACAGCTGTAAATAACCACACCTGTGGCATTTCACCTGAATCTTTCTTGTGAAGATGGCCTGTCTCTACCTGCCAAAGACTTAAGATAGATGCGTACAAGTGATGGTAAAATCAGTGTAAAGATTTAGACCAGTTAAACGGATGTTGACCTGTGGATGGGCGAGGAAGAAGCCGCCGTTGGAGCTCATTAAGCTCATTAAAGCAGGCATCCGCTGAGGCCTTGCTCTGAAACAATTACAGGATTTCAATTATTTTATCTTTAAGAAATAATGACATCTTTTATGCATAATTTATCTGTCCACCACTAGTGTGGTCATGAACACTTACAACATGTTTGTCTTATACTGTAGATATCCATCTCCCATCCTGAAAAAACCTGCCAGAAGAACTCATTTTTATGATGCATTTTTACACATGTAAAACTATAAGTGCTTATGTTGAAAGGGTCTTATTTTACCCATTCATACCCTGGGCTGAAACAATTTTCGTATGGTCATAGCCAATAATGCTTCTGCCGTCTTCATTCTGAGCTGTGGTAATCAGACCAGCTGGCAATAGCATTACAGATCAGCACTTGGCCTTTATGATGTCACAAATGACACCCGAATTTGGTCAACATTTGCAATGCAGTTATACATTCAGGTAAGCTTACAAAAAGGTTTCACATTTTTACAGCGTTGTTGCAAAGTAGGCCGCCACGGTTTTAGTCGCATAAACGCTAGACTGCAGTTTATAAATTTACATAGGCTATGTGATAGCATACAATGTTTTTACACCCCCAAGAGACACTTAAAATAATTGGAGCCATTTGATGAGTGGGTCGCTGGTTTCATGCGTTGCCTCATCCTTTCAGCGGGAAGACGTGTATAAAGGCCAGTTGTGTTGGTAACGATGTGCTAATGTGTGAATCAGCTTGTGCCTCAGGGGTCTGCCATTACTGCTGTTTTTACATCCGCTGAAAGCCTCAATCCATCATTTCATATTTATCAGTATGAACACCCGTCCCTAAGCCTTCCAAATCTCTATATCCTCAATTTGCTTATGAATAAAAAATACATAAATGAAAGCATTGGAAGGAAGGTTTTCTTCTCTTTAAAAAAAATAAATAAAAAAAATACACACACAAATAGCTGGTACTAATGATAACATCAGAGACCTTCCCATTTCAAAATTACAATGTCAACATTCATATTAAATTACATCTCCTGTATTCACCGCAGAGCCTCACTTAAAATAAGTGCAGAAATTAGAATTTATTCCCTCTTTCTGCGGTTTGAATGTCAGCAGCGTTCAGCTGGAGCACAACAGGACGGGATGCCACTCCGCCTGCATTCACCACAGCGCAGTGATTGGTCCACCTGTCGCATTCTGACACACCTGCAGTCATTTAAAACATATGCTGATGGGTAAAGTCACTTAAGAGTAGAGATCTTCTAAAATTACTCCCCCCCTTGAGAAAATTACTGAAAATCAATGAAAGTCATCCAATCTCTGAAATTGAATACATAAAAATAAATGAATTACAAAGAAGTTTCTGTCAAATATTGTGCCAGGATTGTGCCCCAGAGTCAGGTGTTGAGCCCAGTGATGAAAGTAGCCCACAGCCCCTCAGGCTAGTGTATAATTAACCTTAAATGTAATGTAATGTAATGTAAAGCTGCAGTGGGCACGTTTAAATATTTAGAAGGCAAAAAGACTTCCCCCTTTTGCTCTCCTCCCTCCTATCTTTCTCCTAAGCCCCTCCCACCAAATTATGCTCCAGTGCACGCACGGAGACAGAAAGACAGGGAGGGGTTGATTCTAATGGGAGGATCTTTTGCTTGTAGATAGTTGCCCTGATTGGTAGCTACATAGCTAGCCCTGATTGGTTGGTTTTTCTAAGACCGGGTTGAGATTTTTTGACAGCTGTGATTTATTGATAGCTGCTTGAATATAATGATTACATTTCATAATTTTTTCATAATTTCATTTATTTTATTAATTATATCGAAAAAATCTTGCCTACTGCACCTTTAACAGCTGACAGAAGTGGTTGCAGCATTTGGGAATTCTAAATGAGCAGAAAATAGACATAAATTTGATTAAAAGGAAGAAAAAAAAAAACATGCGCCAGCTGTGCCGTGTGCTGGGAGTGGATTGGAAGCCAGTACTTACACCATGCTGATTGACGGGTGGATGAAGTGTTTGATTTAATATTGTGTCAGAAGTCCCTGCATCAACAAAGGGATTGTGAGTGATTGACACTTCACTGAAAAGCCACTGCGGAGCCGATATCCTGGTCGCCGCTTTCTGTGTGTGCATCATTGTGTGAGACAAACAGCCAGTATTGGCATTGTGTTATCTTTCTGTGCTCTGTTATTTGTCATCAGCGAGGCTCGGTTAGACGATGACACCTTTACAATGAAAAGGCGTGAAACAGAATCGCTCTGAATGACGTGAAGGTTTGATGATAATGTCAAGCCTGTTTAAAAAAGCGCTGACATTGTTTGTCTGCACATAACAGTTGCATACACACATCGTCCGTCTGTATGTAACAGTTACACACACAAGCATGGCTTTCCTCTCAAGTAGCCTCACAGTAAAATAAAATATAATACATCATGTATGAAATATTATAAAATATGATAGAATGTATGATAGAGCTGGGGAAAACCTACAGTATACTCTATTAACAGCCTATATCAATGAGAATAAATGTTTATAAATGCTTATCCAGTGTTTATGATGGCTTATAATCTGGTTCAAAATTAACAGCAGCACCCAGCCTTATGCTGGTAAAAGGTTGATTGTGGCTGGTAAGATTTTCACCTTTTTTTTTTTGGGTGTTTGTCCTCCCTCCCCAT
>CM056390.1:4103899-4121399 GCA_029718625.1 Synaphobranchus kaupii | reverse complement strand
GCAGAGAGAGTTAAGTGATGTGGAGAGAGCTGTGAGCAGGGTGTCGGATGCAGAGTCGATAGGGAGTTGAGAGAAGGATTTGAGAGGGGGAAGGGAAGCAGTGACACAGGGAGCAAGAGAGGAGGGTGAGAGGGAGCAGAGGTTACGGCGGACAGAGACAGTGGGGGTGGGGGGAGGGGGGGGGGCGGTGTGGAACAAGAGGAAGAAAGAAAGAAATGAAGTGGTGATCAGAGGTTTGGAGAGGGGTAACAGTAAGATCAGAGCAGGGGCTGTTCCTCTGGAAGACCAGGTCTAGGAGGTTGCCAGCCTTGTGGGTTGGGGGGGAGGGTTGGAGGGTGAGGTCAAAGGAGCGGAGAAGTGGTAGGAAGGCTGCGGACTGGGAGGCATCTAGATGGATGTTGAAGTCTCCCAGGAGGATCAGCGGGGTGCCGTCCTCTGGGAAGGAGCTGAGCAGGGTGTCGAGCTCATCGAGGAAGCACCCCAGGGGACCTGGAGGGCGATAAACAACTATAATGTACAATAACCAGCCAAGAACTAGCTGATAACCAGCCAATAACCAGCCAAGAACTAGCTGATAACTAACCAATAACCAGCCAAGAACTAGTTGATAATTAACCAATAACCAGCCAAGAACTAGCTGATAACTAACCAATAACCAGCCAAGAACTAGCTGATAACTAACCAATAACCAGCCAAGAACTAGCTGATAACTAACCAATAACCAGCCAAGAACTAGCTGATAACTAATCAATAACCAGCCAAGAACTAGCTGATAACTAACCAATAACCAGCCAAGGAGAATCCAATGACAGCTCCAGATGAACACAGGCCATAAAAACTGAGCTGGCCCCTCCCCTCCCAATGCTGGCCTCCCCATTTTTAAATTACAAAAGCAGAGGGGGGGGGGGGGGCGTACAGTCAACACTGCCTCCGCCCCCAGAGCATCACCACTGCCCCGCACCCAGAGCATCACCACTGGCCCTGCCCCCAGAGTGTCACCACTGGCCCCGCACCCAGAGCATCACCACTGCCACGCCCCCACAGCGTTACCACTGGCCCCGCCCCCAGAGTGTCACCACTGGCCCCCGCCCCCACAGCGTCACCACTGGCCCCGTCCCCACAGCGTCACCACTGGCCCCGCCCCCAGAGCGTCAAACAATGACATCACACGAGCGTCTATAACAATATCACCCAATGGCAACTGCAGCCAGAATAACTGGAGGGTTAAAATAAAAATGAAGCCGTGTGAGACAATGCGTGTTGAACTAGAGTGGGAGGAATATTCCCCGGGAGTAAGAGAGATAAAGCAGGCAAATCATCATTTATCTTCCTTTAGGGGGGAAAGATAAATCTTTTCACTTATGAATTTTGTTGGCATTATGATAATGGAGGGTAATGATAACACAACGTTAACACAGTTAATTAATACAGCAAAGCCAAGGTCAGAGAGAGGTCAGAGAGGTCACTGACCCGGCTGTCCTGCGCCCTCTCTCTCCCTCGCTCTCCCTCGCTCTCACTTTCTCTCACTTTCTCTCTCTCTCTCTCACTTTCTCTTTCTTTCTTTCTCTCTCTCTCTCTCTCTCTCTTTCTCTCTCTCTCTCTCTCTTTCTCTCTCTCTCTCTCTCTCTCTCTCTCTCTTATGCACGCTTGGTATTCCCCTTAATAGGCACAACCTGTTAACTATCGTGCATGCACGCACGCCAGCACGCACGCACGCCGGCTCTATTCAGAAAGGCTGTGTTGTGTTTGTATGTAAAACATTGGGTTTCAGCCCTGGGCGAAAGCAAGTTGTGAGCTGCGCCCAGAACCGGATACAGTTTTCAAGAACAAGGAGACCTCTGCTTATCTGACAAAAAAAATTAAATAAACCATAAATTCAACCTCTTCACTTGTGTGCACTGAAGTATCTCTGCTGCCCACACTCCTAGAACACCACTGAATTCCCCAATACCAGCAAAGTAAAATCTAAGACTCTAAAATGTAGGAATTTTGTGAAAATAATTTGGAACATTTGGTGTTTTTTCATAAAGTTTTATGTTTTCAGTAAAATACTGCATTCTGCTCGGTTGCATGTTTATGTAAAATGTTCGTGGTAAAAACATCTGTGAAATATGAATAATTTATGTCTGCCTGGAACAGACAGCGGCTTTTGGATTCAATCAGAACTTTAAATAAGAGTTTTTCCTTCTTTTTCTTTTGTCTGGCAAGTACACAATTCACAAAAAATTTACTTTCAAAACTGTACCGAGAAAGAAGAACTGCATTGATACTGCGATTGAAAGTTAAGGACGAAATGTTCATTGAAACAAGGCCAGTAAGAAAAATGTCTTCTGTAACACAATCCTTATGAGCACAGGACTGTTGACTTTTTAATTCAATGCCTAAATCTCTTTCAGATGGTGTGGCAGGTTGAACAAGTCCAGGGTTTCCTATTTTATATAAATATGGATCAGCTTGTTCTGTTGGGTTTGGGTCCATACTGAGGTCAGTTTGATTGTACCCCTGAAACAAGGGGGAGAAAGATTACATTGGTGATGCTGGTATTGTTTCCTCATCAAGAATCATCTCAACAATTAAACATTTAGCTACATCTTCCATACATTCACATTTCCAAGAGACATGTACATACTGTTTCCACAATCAACTTTCCCTTTACAGTGTTTCTTAAGCGATATTTTTAAAAAAAGCGAGATAAAATACTCTTGTGAATTTTCTCATTAATTGCTTTTTTAGATTATGGTTTTAAACGTGCATTCACTTTATAATCTCACATGTCCTTGGAACCGTTTGTTTCCTTGACAACTGTGGTTCAAATGAAAGCATTATTTTAACTTGTCGCAGTTGCAGTTTTAGGGATGCTTCAATTTGGGGGAATGGGACTTTGAAAGGACATGGTCAGACCCTGCTGGGGTCCTCAACCCTGCTCCTGGAGAGCCGCAGGGTCTGCTGGGGTCCCCAACCCTGCTACTGGAGAGCTACAGGGTCTGCTGGGGTCCCCAACCCTGTCCTGGAGAGCCACAGGGTCTGCTGGGGTCCCCAACCCTGGTCCTGGAGAGCCACAGGGTCTGCTGGGGTCCCCAACCCTGGTCCTGGAGAGCCACAGGGTCTGCTGGGGTCCCCAAACCTGGTCCTGGAGAGCCGCAGGGTCTGCTGGGGTCCCCAACCCTGGTCCTGGAGAGCCACAGGGTCTGCTGGGGTCCCCAACCCTGGTACTGGAGAGCCACAGGGTCTGCTGGGGTCCCCAACCCTGGTCCTGGAGAGCCGCAGGGTTGGGGTTGGGCAGTGCTCTGGAAACCCTGAATAAGGTTCTTTATTTTCAGCTGAAGCCCCACAGATACTAAAGTTCCACTAAAACAGAAAAATGTAGAACAAGGATCACACATACAGCAGGACCTGAGTGGAAGAAAAACAGTGTGGGTCTTCAGCCTATAATCATTCAGCTATTAAAAACCTAACAGTAAGGATTCAGACTTAACAAAAGCTGCTTAGAGATAAAGATATGACCCTTTCCTGTGAAAGGTAAGTTTGGCCGATCCGTACGTAATTACTGATATTACTCTCTCTCTCCCTATAATTCCTGGATGTAATTTTACCTCTGTTCTTGATTGCTGATGAAAGGGTTGGCTTTTCTCAGAGTTTGTTTCAAATGTCACTGATTACAGAGCAGTAGTGTGGCTACTGTGATATGTCATTACATTTATAAAATAAAGTACAATTTCGTATAACTTCTTTTAAATCTTTACCTAATCTATTCAAACTTTTTTTTTTTTGTCTTTCTGGCTAACTTGAATGCACCTCAGGGAAACACAACTGAATGAGCGTTTACACACACACACACACACACACACACACACACACACACACACACACACACACACACACACGCGCGCGCATGAACACACACAAATGCACACACACATCTCTGCATATATTCTCCAACTTTTTCCTGCTCTGTTCAGAATCCCCTTTAAATAAAGAAACAGCATTCAGGTCTCAGCTGAAATTGATATTTTATCAAACACTTATTCAGATGCGGCAGGAGATTGTATTGATGGGATAAAACGATTAGCGATTAGCTTAGACAGACAGAATGAGACAGAAACTCAAGCTTGCGGACACAGAGGCAGCTTCAATAGATTTAATAGCTTTGTTTTATACAACACACAGGTGGGAAAAGAGAAATAACACAACACAGGTGTGTGAGCAGTAACTGCAGATTCCACACAACACAGGTGTGTGAGCAGTAACTGCAGATTCCACACAACACAGGTGTGTGAGCAGTAACTGCAGATTATACACAACACAGGTGTGTGAGCAGTAACTGCAGATTATACACAACACAGGTGTGTGAGCAGTAACTGCAGATTCCACACAACACAGGTGTGTGAGCAGTAACTGCAGATTATACACAACACAGGTGTGTGAGCAGTAACTGCAGATTATACACAACACAGGTGTGTGAGCAGTAACTGCAGATTATACACAACACAGGTGTGGTGAGCAGTAACTGCAGATTCCACACAACACAGGTGTGTGAGCAGTAACTGCAGATTATACACAACACAGGTGTGTGAGCAGTAACTGCAGATTATACACAACACAGGTGTGTGTGAGCAGTAACTGCAGATTATACACAACACAGGTGTGTGAGCAGTAACTGCAGATTATACACAACACAGGTGTGTGAGCAGTAACTGCAGATTATACACAACACAGGTGTGTGAGCAGTAACTGCAGATTCCACACGTCCCTAACAATACTACCAAAAGAATATCAATATTCGGTAACACTTTATAATAATGTCATAAATCATATAATAATAGATCATTAGTAAGGCATTTGTTCATTGTTTACTTACAATTTATAAATAATTATTCCTAAATTCACAAACATCTATAAATGTCTTCATTAACATGAGTTAAAAGTGGGTTAAAAGTTTAAAAGTTTTGAAACCCATGTGATAATGCATTTTACATAAAATTTGATTGATTGATTGATTGATTTACAGAAACAGACACACACACACACACACACACACACACACACACACACACACACACATCACTCCACCTGACCATGCTCCTCTTCTAATAATTAATCTGAAGTGACAGATGCAAATGACCTGTGTGATAAGAGCCCAGAGCAAGTACAGTTAAGGGGCCTAGTACCAGCCTCAGCCTGGGCCCTGCCCTAGTACCAGCCTCAGCCTGGGCTCTGCCATTGGGCCCTAGTAGCAGCCTCAGCCTGGGCCCTGCCCTTGGGCCCTAGTACCAGCCTCAGCCTGGGCTCTGCCATTGGGCCCTTGTACCAGCCTCAGCCTGGGCCCTGCCCTGGGGCCCTAGTACCAGCCTCAGCCTGGGCCCTGCCCTGGGGCCCTAGTACCAGCCTCAGCCTGGGCCCTGCCCTGGGGCCCTAGTACCAGCCTCAGCCTGGGCCCTGCCCTTGGGCCCTAGTACCAGCCTCAGCCTGGGCCCTGCCCTTGGGCCCTAGTACCAGCCTCAGCCTGGGCTCTGCCCTTGGGCCCTAGTACCAGCCTCAGCCTGGGCCCTGCCCTTGGGCCTAGTACCAGCCTCAGCCTGGGCCCTGCCCTTGGGCCTAGTACCAGCCTCAGCCTGGGCCCTGCCCTAGTACCAGCCTCAGCCTGGGCTCTGCCCTTGGGCCCTAGTACCAGCCTCAGCCTGGGCCCTGCCCTTGGGCCCTAGTACCAGCCTCATCCTGGGCCCCGCCCTTGGGCCTAGCCCCAGCCGCACCCACTGGAAGCAGGAGGATATAAGATAAACTGTTCACATGTTCTCTCCCAGTTGACCAGTGAGTCTCTAATCTTTACTTAACTCATGTTAATTAATACATTTATAGATGTTTGTGAATGTAGAAAAAATGATTTATAAATTGTAAGTAAATAATGAACAAATGCCTTACTAATGATCTATTACAAGACATTATCATAAGGTGTTACCCAATATTAATTTTCATATGAGTGGTTAATTGTGTATTATGTACAATGTTAAACACCTGTAATTATGGACTGTAGAGGTGCAAGAGGACAGAACAGGTCCCGGCTTTTGAAGAAGCAGTGGTCACCTTTGGCTCACCTTGAGAAATAGAAACAAGTTTGAAACCCAACACTAGGAAATGGTTGGTTACCCCAAGAAAGAGTTCCAGGAGAGATTAAAGAAAGGTGTTTAAATGTCTGAGGAGAAACAAGATGAGAAACCTTTTTTTTCTCTCCCCTGTAGCGCCTTACATCAGCATGCTGTAGATGGCGGCTGCTGAAATTGAGCGGTAATTGCAGGAAGCGGGCACCTCCGACGCACAGTGTCCCACTCATCTCCTGCCTCGTTCCTCCACCCTGCACTCTTCTCAAATGGGCTTTTGAGCGGCGGGTATCAAACACATCCTGCTTTTCCACCGCCGTTATTACGGCCGATTCTCTTTAATTTGGGATAAAAGCAGAAGCGTGTGGGAGCGATCTCCTGCCAGCTCAGTGTAAAACTGCAGTCCGGGTCACTCAGGAGAATCTTCAGCTGTAACCGGCTGTTTTCCTAATCACGCTGTCATTGTTCAGCAAACTCCATTTCTCTGAAACCAGCTGAATAATTACAGATAATTAACCGCTCCTCCATGACTTTGTTTCTCTAACGGAACAGGCTCTGTGGATTTTAAGGTAGAAAATGGATCGCTGCTTCACCTGTTCTTGCTTGGCATTGATTAAGAAGAAAAAAAAACATGCACAGTGCTATGAAATTAGGCTAGAGGGAGAGGTATTCAAACCCTAGATGAAGAATCAGTATGCTGAAAAAATAGTATGCTTGATACTATTTAATACTTTGCCATACTTGCAGTATAATTAGCATTAATATAATAATACTTTTCCCTGTAATGGATTGGCGACCTGTCCAGGGTGTATTCCTGCCTCTCGCCCAATGCATGCTGGGATAGGCTCCAGCCCCCCCTGCGACCCTGACCAGGAATAAGCGGGTTAGATAATGGATGGATGGATAATCATACTTCAAACATGGTGTATAGTATATGTATAGTATATGATTTTTTCACATGGGATATTATGGCACTATAAGAGGTGTGTGTGTGTGTGTGTGTGTGTGTGTGTGTGTGTGTGTGTGTGTGTGTGTGTGTGTGTGTGTGCGTGTGCGTGTGCGTGTGCGTGTGCGTGTGTGTGCATTGTTGTACATCATTCCAAATGCAAAGCCTTTCTTGTTGCAGGAAGGGAGGGATTCGATTGGCCAGGAAAAATGAGTCTCACCAGCGCCCCCTACTGGTCACTCAGTCGTCCACAGTCTACACATTATATAGGGCCTGATTTACTAAGGCATTTAGTGTATGCAAAACATTTTAGCACACGCAAAACCAACAACATGACCAATAATTGATCATGGTATTTGTTTAGCACCAATCATTGGTCGTGTTATTAGTTTTGCGTGTGCAAAACCTAAATGTGTTCCTTGGACTCATGTGTGCAGGACCTGCAGCTTGCCACTGCATGTTTGTGAAGAGAGCGAGCACCTTTCTCAGCGCTAATGAACTGATCATAGAAATACGCACTACTGGGGCATCATGGGAGAGAACGAGGGAAAAAGCATAAAGGTGAAAACCACATTATCACAGTGCTGCTCTGCTGATAAATTATAATCACACTCATATTAATATTGTGCAGCATTAAGCAAAAATGCATAATGTGATGTATAAAAAATCCTTGGGGTTTACTTGAAAAAAAAAGTTTATATGAAAAGTTTAAAAAATATATATTGTTTTGTGGAAGTGTGTTCGTCCCTGACAGGCCATGTCTCCAGTTTCCTGGTTTTTGTGCTCTGACAAAAAATATTATTTTGTTTAGGTAAGAGAACCGAAAAACAGCGAACACCAATCAGAGCGTCAGCAGCTGCAGCTGTCAGTCCACCGCACAACAGCGGAATGCTAGTGGCATGTGACCATTGACCAATCATTTTGCATCTTTTAACAGCTGGTCCTCATCTTGACGGTGCGTTCAGCGGGTCGTGCCTCGGACTGACAGCTGCACTGGAGCGCGCTGCTCGTGTGCCGTGTGGTGAAAGTGGCGCCTGCATTCGCGGTGAGGGGGACGTTCAGGTGATCGGCGTGCCCCGACGGATCGGTGAAACCGCAGGAGGTTATTTTAAAAACAGCAGTCAGCACAGCTGAGAGAGTCTGAGGGGGGCGGAACGAGACCAGAATGGCCAAACAGATTCTGAATCACAGCAATCGAACCTCTCTCTCCACAAGTGACCTGTGGTTTATGTGACCAGTGAACCGTTGCTAACTGCGGTCGCAGTGCTTCCCGATCGCCGTGCCCGCCGCGGTTTCCGAGGCCGCCACGGCCGCTACGCCAATATGTCTCGCTGCAGATAAACGCTGAACCCGGCCTTTCGTCTCACCGTAAACACATTTAAAACTTAACACCATGCAGGTGTGGTCTGTTGGCTTAGTGTCAGTGATCAGATGTCCTTACTTTAAAAAATGAGGACCCCAAGGATTTTGCCTGTCAATGTGTAATTAAATGAATTTTTAAAATATAAGCTCTTCATAAAGGAATTTTTTGTCATACAGCACTTTACAGAAAAGTAAAGCATCAGTGCATATGACAGATTAAAGTCCGAGGGTATGAATTTCTAAGGTATAAATCTGGGATATTTATTCTTCATCGCATGCAGAGCTATTTCTGACATAATGTCATCTTAAGAGGGTAAATCAGTCTTCAGTAGATGAAAAGTGTCTAATTAAAAACAATCAACTGCTTGTTACAGTTCAGATGTTGCAATTATGGTTGGAACAAGAATCAGCAAACAATATGTGTCCCCAGGGCGGAGTCTGAAGAATTTTACAGCATTGCTGGCTTTAACTCCAGACCTAGAGGGCCACAGTGTCTGCAGATTTAACTCTAGTCCTGGAGGGCCACAGTGTCTGCAGGTTTAACTCCAGTCCTGGAGGGCCACAGTGTCTGCAGGTTTAACTCGAGTCCTGGAGGGCCGTATTGTCTGCAGGTTTAACTCCAGTCCTGGAGGGCCGCAGTGTCTGCAGGTTTAACTCCAGTCCTGGAGGGCCGCAGTGTCTGCAGGTTTAACTCCAGTCCTGGAGGGCCGCAGTGTCAGCAGGTTTAACTCCAGTCCTGGAGGGCCGCAGTGTCTGCAGGTTTAACTCCAGTCCTGGAGGGCCGCAGTGTCTGCAGGTTTAACTCCAGTCCTGGAGGGCCGCAGTGTCAGCAGGTTTAACTCCAGTCCTGGAGGGCCGCAGTGTCAGCAGGTTTAACTCCAGTCCTGGAGGGCCACAGTGGCTGCAGGTTTAACTCCAGTCCTGGAGGGGGCGCTGTGCCTGCAGGTTTAACTCGAGTCCTGGAGGGCCGTATTGTCTGCAGGTTTAACTCCAGTCCTGGAGGGCCGCAGTGTCTGCAGGTTTAACTCCAGTCCTGGAGGGCCGCAGTGTCTGCAGGTTTAACTCCAGTCCTGGAGGGCCGCAGTGTCAGCAGGTTTAACTCCAGTCCTGGAGGGCCGCAGTGTCAGCAGGTTTAACTCCAGTCCTGGAGGGCCACAGTGGCTGCAGGTTTAACTCCAGTCCTGGAAGGCCGCAGTGTCTGCAGGTTTAACTCCATTCCTGGAGGGCCACAGTGTCTGCAGGTTTAACTCCAGTCCTGGAGGGGCCGCTGTGTCTGCAGGTTTAACTCCAGTCCAGGAGGTCTTTGCTATTAATGGTCAGCTGGAAAAAGGAGAAAATAAAACAGCAAGCCAGCTAAAGTAAAAATGCTATCTGCTCAATAAATAAATAAATGAATTAAGAATCCTTCAGCGCTGCAGTGCAACAGTGAGTTTTTTGCTCTTGATGGTTTTGAATAGAATCCAAGAGTTAATCACTTTACTGAGGATGTAGTGCTGATCGATCAGTGATTGTAAATTCTCAGCTATTAAAAAGGAATAAAAAGAGAGATTTACCTGCGTTTGTGTCCGTCAGAGACGTCTCATTATGTCTGACATTTATAACTGCGTATTTTTCAGCCGATAACAGAAAGTGCCTTTTGGCGATGTTTTTTATATTTTGAAAAGGCCAACAGATTATCTGAGATTTCCTCCTACAGCTTCAATCATGTAGACAGGACCTCTGGAATCAATATTCCATCAAAGCAGGGGGGGAAAAGTGTTATTCAATAATGTATAGGGATTCATTAATGTATTTATTTGAAGGAACATCATTTTCCCAGAAGATGCTGATGATTTGACAAGCTGATTTCGGTTGAGTAATAGAGATTTAATATGGGTACACCGTATACAGGATAACACCCCCCCCCCCCCCCCCCCCCCCACCCCCTTGCATGAAAATGGGGGGGTTGACAGCGTGGCCAACATCTTTCTTTCGATTAATAAATAAAATAAGTAAATAAATAAAGAACTAAGCCCCTCCCCACCCCCGGCAAGATCCCTCACATTTCAATTCTCATCGCAAGGCCAGGACGTGCCTCTCCGATCCCCGGCACCAGAATATTTTGACAGCATTGACATCCTGTCTGCGAGAGACAAGCTTCTTCTAGAAGCAGACGAGAAGGAGAAAAACTGCTTCTCTTTTTCAAAAAAAAAATTCAAAAAAGCCTGACAGAACAACGATTTTTGACAAATCTTATTTCTCTGCTGTCTTAAAATGTGATAATATATTATGCCAATATAAAAGGGCAATTTGTTTGGCGTTTTGTGGGTGGAGGTGGGGGTAGGGGGCAATCTGAGATTTAAAGTAGTGGAGCCATATGTCTACCTCTGTTTTCAGCCAAAAGATTTTAGAAAAACAACTGAACTGCTTCCTGTCAAGTAATAATAAAAAACAGGCTTTTTGTGTGGCCAGTACACACTGGACCATATCTAATCAAAAGGAACTTTAAAAGTCACTGGCCTACTTTTCCTGAGTTTAAGTGCAACTGAAACTGCATTAAGATGAAAGGGGAAACCAACAGGCAGTTAACTGATTGATGGAAGCATGTTGTCCTTTTTACCGCCATTACTGAATTTTGGACGCGTTTGTTGTGATTGTTTTAGAGTTTTTCGCTACAGTGGACAGCCCTGACTGAATGAGTTTTGGGGAGGGTGGGGGGGGGGGGGGGCTTGTTCCAACAAGTTGAAATAATTAATCTTTTTTTTTTTAAGTGGAAATTTCATGTCGTTACACACAAGCATTTTTATTGTTGGAAAACGCACACGCCATACATCACCGGCATAAATCCATAAGTAATTGAACAGTAAAACTGCACATCTCAGCACTGAAGCAGTCAGAGAGCAAAATTACCCATCAACAAAAGCACCAGGTCTCTGTGGAGACGGGGGAAATATGTCGTAATCGGCCACTTCAGACAGGGATGAAAACATGGAGCCTCAGAGCCGTCTGAAGGGGGAACATTGAACTCCTCTCAAAAATACAACAGCTTTCCCAGCCATGGCAAGCACCTCACCCTCTACCTTACTCTCTCTCTACCTCACTCTCTACCTTACTCTCTCTCTACCTCACTCTCTACCTCACTCTCTCTCTCCATCTCTACCTCTCTCTCTCTCTCCATCTCTCTCTACCTCTCTCTCTCTCCATCTCTCTCTACCTCTCTCACTCTCTCCATCTCTCTCTACCTCTCTCACTCTCTCCATCTCTCTCTACCTCTCTCTCTCTCTCCATCTCTCTCTACCTTCTTTTCTTTTTTTTTATTTCTTCATAATTAATTTAATTGTCCTTTTTTCCTTTTTTTTTCTTGTTTTACTTAATTTATTTTTCTCTGGTTTTGTTTTTTATGTCAATGTTGGTGATTCATGATTTTCTCCCCTTTTCTGTGAATAAAGGGAAGTTAAACGTCTCTACCTCTCTCTCTCCATCTCTCCCTCTCCATCTCTCTCTCTCTCTCTCTCTCTCTCATCTCTCTCCCTCTCTGTGTCTCTCTAATCTCTCTCTCATTCTCCCTCTCTCCCTCTCTCTCTCTCTCTCTCTCTCTCTCTCTCTCTCATCTCTCTCCCTCTCTGTGTCTCTCTAATCTCTCTCTCATTCTCCCTCTCTCCCTCTCTCTCTCAATTTCTCTAATCTCTCTCTCTCCCTCTGCCTGGCTCTCTCTCTCTCTATTTTCAATTTGATTCAAAAGCTTTATTGGGATGACATATTTCAAAATATACGTATATTACCAAAGCACAATGATATCAATGATTAATCATAGTAACAATACAGAAAAAACTGCAACAACAATAGCATCATAAGTAATAACAGTAATATAACATTTATTAACTATTAAATATTATTATTCAATTTGTTTATTATGTTTGCAATATATAATGATCCCTTATTGTAAGCGTTTACACAGTGACCCCCAGGTTATGGCAGATACATTGAGCTGTGAGAGAGGCTGTTGCTCTAAGGACTCACAGCTATTGGTCATTTTTCAGGGGTTCATTTGCTTTGGGATTTTGATATCCTATTAAAATATATTTTTCTTATCTTATCTTATTTATTATATTGGAAGAAATACATCTCTCTCTCTCTCTCTCCTCTCTCTCTCTCTCTCTCTCTCTCTCTCTTATCCACTGTCCTTAGTCTTATTATTCCTCTGAGCAGAGCAGTCTTTACATCTTTTCTCCAAATCAGGCCGAAAAAAGAGGCTGAACACAGGAAAGCTTTCATTTATTAAGCTAATAACCTATTAATAATAATCGCATAAAAAATCAGTATTGCTGCAGATAATACTGCTATTTCAGTGTTTTTTTTTTTTGTTTTTCTGCGCTGTGGAATGATGAATGAGGTTATCATGATTAGTCTTTTGACGCAGACGTTCAGCTGTGATTAATTACAGAACAATGAAAATAACTCAGTAGTGTTGACTCACGCTTATGTGCATAAACTCCCTGCTTTCCGATGCTTAGTCTTATGGGCATAAACTCCCTGCTTTCCGATGCTCAGTCTTATTCTGTAGGCATTAGTTAGACACATTCCACAGCCGCAGAATGAAGAATTTATTCCACACAGTCTCAATGTTCTTAAGCATCATTATGAAAAAAACAAATCACATCATAATTAGGTAAAGACCCTCCCACAATGCATCCCAGCAGGATGTCCGCAATTTTATTGTTCGGAATATTTTATGCATTCAGCATCTATAACGGTCTGTGGCACACCTTCCTGCGGAATTTTACACCAGTAACCCTACAGGTGGGTTAGAGAACGACGCCGGAACTCATTCGGTTTACGGCCACCATATTATTTCACATAATAAAAAACCTCCTTCAAAGATTTTATTGACTTTATTTTCCTTTTAGAATAACCCACAAAAAAAACTAAACTGTGTTGAAATAAATTTGACAGATGGGTAAGCATATGCGATCCTTCATAAGAAGCAGAAATCAGCATTTTGCTTTTTAAAACAGTCGCATAATGGCGCATAACCAGCCAGTCTGACGAGTAGCACTAAAATGTGACGACTGTTTGCTTACCGCGATATGAATTTCAGCTTACATCTGTAATTCTGTTGGCTCTAGCAGGCGTATCATCTTACCAATAAACCAGTGCACACCTACGCTCGAGTTTAACTCGGCTTTGTCACTGCCAGAGAGGGGCTTTTAGTCCACTTGTTTTCAGACTTTTGTGAGCTTGTTAAATTGAGTGTTCTCCTTAGTATCAGGAGTGTTGTAAAAAAGCCAAGATCAGGGGGGTGTATGAATGTGGTTTTATCCTGATTTAATTAAATGAATTAAATGAATTTTTAAAAAATATAAGCTGTTCATAAAGGAATTTTTATGAATTTTTATGTGTTGAGGGGGTGCTGCTGTCAAACCCCAACACTAAATAAAGCACAAGCTTTTACCTGCTTTTGAACTTATCCCCTGCTCTACCTCTGTTCCTCTCCACTCCTCCATCCTCCCTCTCTCCACCTCTCCACCTCTCTCCCCTTATCTATCTGTCTCCTCATACCCACCCCCCCCCCCCCTTTTTCTCTCTCTTCTCTCCTTCCACTCCTGTTTCGGGGTTTTGGTTTGTCCCTTCTTTTTACTCCTAACTGGGGTCAACCCCCCACCCCCCCCCCCCCCCCCCCACCCCAAACACACACACACACACACACACACACACACACAACACACACCCCACACACACAAACACACTAGCGCAGCGTAGCAACAGGTTTGAGCGCTAGCGTAGCGACAGGTTTGAGCGCTAGCGTAGCGACAGGTTTGAGCGCTAGCGTAGCGCTACGTGAAGGCCGGCCCCGCTCCTGTGAACAGTTAATATCACCCCTTTAGATACAGGAGCCACTTTCCGGATTACTTTAAATACCAGCAGGTATTACGCCTCTAATGGCATCCTGCAATTTACAACTCACACTCAGCCAAACGTTTAAATAAAAAGCCCTAAGAAGACTGGAAGATAAACACGGGGAGCGCCGAGCGAGGCGAAGCCTTCTGAAAAAGAGACGCAGATGTAACCCACTCACAAAAACGCCAAGAAAAACCCCACAAACACCTCCAGGGCATGTGTCAGCGTGGCGGCAGTGTCCTGCTATGTCACCTATGAATAATACATAAAACGTATGATAATACAGGGACTGTATTGATCACTCCACTCACCACCTGCGGGTATATCAGGGACGAGAATTATGAGAAATATCTGTAAAAAACAATTCACTAGTGTCACTAATTACTGTGTTATTACAGTGTTAACCGTCTTTAGCACGTGTAATTACCATGTTATAACATGTGGTGGCACACTTAATAACTGCTTCAGAGGAAGACACAGATCATTAAGTTAAGTTACAGCTAAACTAGGGCTAGGCAGGGTAAAGGCCATATGATATTTCAGCTATATTTTTGCATTTTTTCAATAAATGCCTGATTGACATGTGAAGGCTGTTCCCATGTCCCCCATATGAACCGTTTTATTGTGTTCTGATTGGTTTGATCCGCCAGCTGGCATGGCCTTGGTGCACACAGCTAATTGGCTAATTGAGCCCCTGAGGTAACTGGTGGAAATAAAAACGTACAAACACACCGGTACCCCCCGGGGGAAGGAACACGTTCAACGCTGTGTGAGACAGATAATCTCTGATTGTCTGAGATTGTTCTTTAACACTTTTACCTCAGATGAGATCGCTCCTCAACACTTTTACCTCAGACGAGATCGCTCCTCAACACTTTTACCTCAGACGAGATCGCTCCTCAACACTTTTACCTCAGACGAGATCGCTCCTCAACACTTTTTACCTCAGATGAGATCGCTCCTCAACACTTTTACCTCAGATGAGATTGCTCTTCAACACTTTTACCTCAGATGAGATTGCTCTTCAACACTTTTACCTCAGATGAGATTGCTCTTCAACACTTTTACCTCAGATGAGATTGCTCTTCAACACTTTTACTGCAGACGGTGTGATGTGAGAAAAGTGCCTGAATGTATAAAAAGTTAATATATAGTCATAGAAGAGTGAGCCATGTTTTATTATGTGAGCCATAATTATATAACTGCAGTCTCTGTTCTTTTTCAATTCAATTCAATTGTTGAATTGATTGTCTTTATTTAACATGATTGTTTGTGTTTTGTGGGTCTGCCCCAGTGACAACAAAATGACACTGTCTATGTCTTTTTTTATTGCTGGCAACTACAACTGTAGTTCCCTCTCAGGAAAATAATAGTTATTCTATTCTATTCTAAAATGGGTCTGTCTTGTTGAAGGAATGATATGAAAATGATTTAAATGGAAATGGATATAGTGTTTAAAGTTGCTCAAAACAATCCCACTAAACTAGGTGGTACTAGAATTTTGTACATTATCATTATTTGTGGAACTCTGAGGTGAGAGATTAAGCACGTAATAGCCTTTTTGTTTTGTCAAACACTCACATGGAAAGTGTGAAACATACCTGGCTAATAATGCCTGTTTATAGCAGTGGATGAATCTGTACAGTCTAGGAGTCATGTCACCAGGCATAATGTTTGATAAAAGCTGTAATACTCATGTCTCTGAATATTATAATAATCTGCCTGCAGGGGCATATAGGGGCAGGGGCCATGTTTGTTGTGGCATAATGTTTGAGCATTAGAACAAGAGAAGGGGCCATGTTTGTTGTGGCATAATGTTTGAGCATTAGAACAAGAACAGGGGGCCATGTTTTGTTGTGGCATAATGTTTGAGCATTAGAACAAGAGCAGGGGCCATGTTTGTCGTGGCATAATGTTTGTGCATTAGAACAGGAGCAGGGGCCATGTTTGTTGTGGCTGCTAGCTGTCGTTTTAGCCTTAGCACAGCGATGATTCTCACTGTGAGCAATCACTGACATTCGCTGAAAACATCTTCATTGCTGTGTGAAATAAACTTTCTTTAAAATAAATATTTTTCATGCTTTTGATGATAGCTAGCATCGGTAATATGTGGCATTATCAGACAATTTGTGCCAACGCCATCTACACCCCCCCCCCCCCCCCTGCCACCACCGCCATCTGGGTGTTTTTTACACATATTTGTCAGTGACTGTTTGCAAAACAGCTCCATCTCTCTAATACAATCTCAGCTCATAATAATGAGAAATGGTGTGAAAGTGATAACTCCACACACAGACACGGAGGAAGATTACATTTATATATATATTTTTTTTACATCATATCATCATCTCCTCTGGTAGATGCCCTCAGCCTGTATCCAAGGTAACATGACACGCCTCCTTTCACTGTCTATATAGCCACATATTTTTCACTTTAGGGGCTTTAAATTTATATAGACAGGCAAGCTAAAAGACATTAGAAAAACCAAATAAAATCCAAGCGTTGTATAGTGCTACTTTCCCCAAACTGTGGAAAGAGTTAGGCAGCAAATAGTGCTGGAAATCACCAATCAGCTGGGTACATTAATCAACTAATGAATCATTTAGTTACATGGGAGGGGCATATGACAACTCATTACATATCAAACGAATTATTGCTATAACTAGTCAATGTTTTTAACTATGCTTGTATGAATGTACAACCAGATTATTTTTTTTCAACATTAAGAGGAAAAATGTGCACATGCACACTTCACCGTGACATGCACACTTCACCATGACATGCACACTTCACCGTGACATACTTCAATTACTCTCTTTCTCTGATCACCCGAATAATTTCAGTTATATTTAAATATTCCCATTTATATACAGGTTGAAATGAGCATTTTCCAGCATACATACAAGCTCAGCATAAAAAAGCAACACACCCCCTATCTGTAACCCCCCCCTCCCACCCCCCAGTGTTGACACTTCCCAGCAGCCTCTGTGCGTCTGTCTCAAGGGCCCGACTCAGCCGATAGTTCCTTCCTTATCTAATTCTTGATGTTTCAGGTTGACCTTTTGTGATCTTTAGTGAACAGATCTCTGTTCCGCGGGCCGGGAAATGAGCTGATGAGCAGATAAGATGAAAGCAGAAAAGCTTTTATTTCCCTTTAACCTCTGACCTCCCACTTCTGCTATTATCTCCCCCAAACGCTGCAGCGGAGGGCGGGGTGTCG
>CM056390.1:4091399-4101399 GCA_029718625.1 Synaphobranchus kaupii | reverse complement strand
TTACATCTTAATTAATTTCCACTGACAGAGGTTTCAAAAATAATAATAAATGAATAAATAAATAAGAAAGAAAGATGAAGAGGCCTTATGCTCTTTTCCTTTTTAGTGGCACTGCTGAAAGTGTTTAACATTTCCTATAATCCCTTGTGGTTCCTGTTGACCTTTCCTACTTGTTTTCTGAGTTGGAAAAACCCACAAAATCACAACTTTATAAATGCCAAAGCTGTCCCCGCGATGACAGGGAGCTTCTGACTTCAAACAAACGACCCTTTTAGCTAAAGGTTAGGATCAGAAAGCAACATGGCTGACAGGTCTAGTTTACATTCATAATAGACAGTAATTTCCTGTTAAATATTTATTCAATTACGCCGTGTACATACAGTCTGGTATGAAGGTCACAGAATTAGATGCTGAAACAACAGAGTTAATATTTCATTGTTTCCCTTCAAGTTTTATGGACACAATCCACTGAAAAACACACAAACTGCTGCTTTATGCTTTATAAACCATTTCTACATTGCCATAGCATTATAAATGGGCCAAGCATTCACTTAGATATATTTGCTTATTCATAAAAAATGTGTTTTAAACTAAACTAATTGTGCTGTTCCATAATTCTACCATTAAAGCTGCTTTAAATGCAAAATTTCAACAGGGAAGTTTCACATGGAATAATTATGAGTTCAGTTCAGTCCATTGAATCTACAATTTCTAAGTGGACTTTCAGATGATTCTACAACTTTAATATTAAATCAGAATATCATTATAGTTGTTGGTACATTGAAGTTATTGCAAGTTGAAGTTTGTAAAGTGATATGAGAGACTGAGTGATCTGATATAATAATTCTAACTATAATGTTTTTTAAGCATAATAACAATCATTGTTGTCATTGGGCGTATTTGGAATTTCTTGCATCCATGTGATTGACTAAAGCACACCACATGATCATATGGGAGCTGCTGATTGGCAGTCGTATTGGATGTGAAAGAAAAAAAGACGAGACACCACATGGTGGCGATGATCATTATTGCGCTCAAAAAAATATTCGATACTTACTGTTACAATACATCACTGAGCCCTATCTGATACCACATACTGTTACGATACATCGCTGAGCCCTATCTGATACCACATACTCTTACGATACATCACTGAGCCCTATCTGATACCACATACTGTTACGATACATCACTGAGCCCTATCTGATACCACATACTGTTACGATACATCACTGAGTCCTATCTGATACCACATACTGTTACGATACATCGCTGAGCCCTATCTGATACCACATACTGTTACGATACATCGCTGAGCCCTATCTGATACCACATACTGTTACGATACATCACTGAGCCCTATCTGATACCACATACTGTTACGATACATCGCTGAGCCCTATCTGATACCACATACTGTTACGATACATCACTGAGCCCTATCTGATACCACATACTGTTACGATACATCGCTGAGCCCTATCTGATACCACATACTGTTACGATACATCGCTGAGCCCTATCTGATACCACATACTGTTACGATACATCGCTGAGCCCTATCTGATACCACATACTGTTACGATACATCACTGAGCCCTATCTGATACCACATACTGTTACGATACATCACTGAGCCCTATCTGATACCACATACTGTTACGATACATCGCTGAGCCCTATCTGATACCACATACTGTTACGATACATCGCTGAGCCCTATCTGATACCACATACTGTTACGATACATCACTGAGCCCTATCTGATACCACATACTGTTACGATACATCGCTGAGCCCTATCTGATACCACATACTGTTACGATACATCACTGAGCCCTATCTGATACCACATACTGTTACGATACATCACTGAGCCCTATCTGATACCACATACTGTTACGATACATCGCTGAGCCCTATCTGATACCACATACTGTTACGATACATCGCTGAGCCCTATCTGATACCACATACTGTTACGATACATCACTGAGCCCTATCTGATACCACATACTGTTACGATACATCGCTGAGCCCTATCTGATACCACATACTGTTACGATACATCACTGAGCCCTATCTGATACCACATACTGTTACGATACATCACTGAGCCCTATCTGATACCACATACTGTTACGATACATCGCTGAGCCCTATCTGATACCACATACTGTTACGATACATCACTGAGCCCTATCTGATACCACATACTGTTACGATACATCACTGAGCCCTATCTGATACCACATACTGTTACAATACATCACTGAGCCCTATCTGATACCACATACTGTTACGATGCATCACTGAGCCCTATCTGATACCACATACTGTTACAATACATCACTGAGCCCTATCTGATACCACATACTGTTACGATGCATCACTGAGCCCTATCTGATACCACATACTGTTACGATACATTGCTGAGCCCTATCTGATACCACATACTGTTACGATACATCACTGAGCCCTATCTGATACCACATACTGTTACGATACATTGCTGAGCCCTATCTGATACCACATGATGCAGTTAATATATCACTGAGCCCTATCTGATACCACATACTGTTACGATACATTGCTGAGCCCTATCTGATACCACATGATGCAGTTAATATATCACTGAGCTCTATCTGATACCACATGATGCAGTTAATATATCACTGAGCTCTATCTGATACCACATGATGCAGTTAATATATCACTGAGTCCTATCTGATACCACATGATGCAGTTAATATATCACTGAGCTCTATCTGATACCACATGATGCAGTTAATATATCACTGAGCCCTATCTGATACCACATACTGTTACGATACATCACTGAGCCCTATCTGATACCACATGATGCAGTTAATATATCACTGAGCCCTATCTGATACCACATGATGCAGTTAATATATCACTGAGCTCTATCTGATACCACAAGATGCAGTTAATATATCACTGAGCCCTATCTGATACCACATGATGCAGTTAATATATCACTGAGCTCTATCTGATACCACATGATGCAGTTAATATATCACTGAGCTCTATCTGATACCACATGATGCAGTTAATATATCACTGAGCTCTATCTGATACCACATGATGCAGTTAATATATCACTGAGCTCTATCTGATACCACATGATGCAGTTAATATATCACTGAGCCCTATCTGATACCACATACTGTTACGATACATCACTGAGCCCTATCTGATACCACATGATGCAGTTAATATATCACTGAGCTCTATCTGATACCACAAGATGCAGTTAATATATCACTGAGCTCTATCTGATACCACATGATGCAGTTAATATATCACTGAGCTCTATCTGATACCACATGATGCAGTTAATATATCACTGAGCCCTATCTGATACCACATGATGCAGTTAATATATCACTGAGCCCTATCTGATACCACATGATGCAGTTAATTATCAAATGATTAATTATTCATGTCTGATCATTTCTTCATGTATGAATAGTCTTGATGCAGCCATGGAGTGGGGTTTCCTGCTGGTGTTGTGTTTTTGCATATTAGAAGTGTTTCAAATTAGACCGTTTATGCAGTGGTTTTCCACACTGTCAACTCAGTGAAAAGTGTTTTTGTAAAGGTGGCTAATTTAATTATTTAGCTCACTTGTGTCCATCAGTTAAGCAGCACACAATTAGGAATTAGCGCAAAATCTAGAGTCCAAAAATCGACACTAATGGATAACACCCGTAGCACCCTATGGTGTCTCAGTTAAAATATTTTTCTCGCCATCCTCTGACCGTGATGCAGTCGCTGTTTCTCTCATTTTAACCTGCCTGACCCCCCCCCCCCCCCCCCACACACACACACACACACACACATCCAAACACACACACATCCTGACCTTCCCCATTATTTATATTTATACTCTTTTCTACATTATTACTTTAATGCAAGGCTGGAATTTCAGCCTCATTTTGGGCCGTTCAGCTGCGCAGTCGTGGCTGCGCAGTCAGAGTGCGCTCCATGTACAGTTGGTGCAGGCAGTCTGCGCATTCACAAACAGCCAATAGGAGTCGCCTTGCATGGAAACATCCTGCTGACTGACATCGTCTCCCCCTCAGACACTGTGTGGGCCGTGTCTGAATCAGCGCACATGCCTACTATTGAGTATGCCAGCTGAGTATACTTTTTAAAAAAGCTGTTAAGTACTCGACAATTCTGAAAATTCAGTGTTCTTAATATCCCCAGATGATATACTTATTTGTCTGATAAGTATGGAGGATATTTTTTTCATGCTGCATATCACAAAACAGTATGCAGGAAGCAGTATACAGTATGCTAGTACACAGTAAATAGGATGCAGGATACAGGGGCTCTGATTCAGACACAGCCTGCCCGACCACAAAACCCACAGTCATAGCCAGCTAGCAGTCCAGTTCTCACCATGAAACCCACAGTTTTAGCCAGCTAACAGCCCAGTTATGTCTCTATTCTGAGATTCTGTTCTGATTTCTATCCTTCTTCCTGGACTCTCTGCTAGACCCGTGTGCCGTGTATGAGTCTGGGTACTCATTCTGCTTTTACCTTTAGGGATTCATAATAGCACATTACGCAGCGCTCCGTCCCCCTGTAAGCATTAAGCGACATCTGTCCGGCCGTTAGGAGCTCTGCGCTCCGGCTTTTTAAAATGCACGCTGGCGTGTGCTCGGTAATCAGCTCATATGAATCCGGGTCATAAATAAAGCTCTCATTTCTCCTCATATGGGGCACGTCTGTGTTTTCTCCTCATATGGGGCACGTCTGTGTTTCTCCTCATATGGGGCACGTCTGTGTTTCTCCTCATATGGGGCACGTCTGTGTTTCTCCTCATATGGGGCACGTCTGTGTTTCTCCTCATATGGGGCACGTCTGTGTTTCTCCTCATATGGGGCACATCTGTGTTTCTCCTCATATGGGGCACGTCTGTGTTTCTCCTCATATGGGGCACGTCTGTGTTTCTCCTCATATGGGGCACATCTGTGTTTCTCCTCATATGGGGCACGTCTGTGTTTCTCCTCATATGGGGCACATCTGTGTTTCTCCTCATATGGGGCACGTCTGTGTTTCTCCTCATATGGGGCACGTCTGTGTTTCTCCTCATATGGGGCACGTCTGTGTTTCTCCTCATATGGGGCGCTTCTGTGTTTCTCCTCATATGGGGCACGTCTGTGTTTCTCCTCATATGGGGCGCTTCTGTGTTTCTCCTCATATGGGGCACGTCTGTGTTTCTCCTCATATGGGGCGCGTCTTTGTGCTGAAAAGCCCGGAGAGTTTGGAGGTTCTTTTGTTCTTTTGTTCTGGGTGGAGGTCAGTCTGACATAAAAAAGCAGGAGTTATTTTGCAGACTCTTATTACCAGCTGGATGCGCTCTTAACTTAATAACCTTAAATTCTGCTGGCAGTCTGCATGCAGGCCTCCACTGGAAACTATTTCCCTCCAGGAAATCAGCAATTTTCATCTAAACACACAGCGATCCATCCTAAATTACACTCAAAAAGGGTGAAGCACACACATGCATTATTATGTTAAGAAGAGACTGGGAAGGGTGAGGGATATTTTCCTGGCTTTGCATCTGATGAGTGTCTGACAGCTATGTGTTCCAGCAGAATGACCAATAAAGTTTGTCTTGGAGAGCAGAAGACTCCGCCCTTGGCTCTGGTCTTGGCTCCGCCCTCGGCTCCAGTCCACTCCCAGCTAAACTGGCTTCTCTGCTGAAAAGCAGTCATCCAAAAGAAAATAAATGTAGCGATATGATACAAGCGATCGTCTTCTCCAGCAGTTACCGATGGCTGGGATTAATCACAGAGGATTATGCTGCAGGGATTGCTTTCATTGGCACAGCTTTCAGGAGGTATTCCACGTTTTCCCAAACATTCCCGTCTTATGCGAGAGGAGCCACTGGAGCTGCAGCCCTAAAACACCAGATCCAACTAATCACATCATTCTGATCCAACTAATCACCTCATCCTGATCCAACTAATCACCTCATCCTGGTCCAGCTAATCACCTCATCTGATCCACTAATCACCTCATCCTGGTCCAACTAATCACATCATTATGATCCAACTAATCACATCATTCTGATCCAACTAATCACCTCATCCTGATCCAACTAATCACCTCATCCTGGTCCAGCTAATCACCTCATCTGATCCACTAATCACCTCATCCTGATCCAACTAATCACCTCATCCTGGTCCAACTAATCACATCATTATGATCCAACTAATCACCTCATCTGATCCACTAATCACTCATCCTGATCCAACTAATCACCTCATCCTGGTCCAACTAATCACATCATTATGATCCAACTAATCAGCTCATCTGATCCACTAATCACCTCAACCTGATCCAACTAATCACTTCATCTGATCCAACTAATCACCTCATCCTGATCCAACTAATCACCTCATCTGATACACTAATCACCTCATTGCGATCCAACTAAGCACCTCATCTGATCCAACTAATCACCTCATCCTGATCCAACTAATCACCCCATCTGATCCACTAATCACCTCATCATGATCCAACTAATCACCTCATCCTGATCCAACTAATCACCTCATCTGATCCAACTAATCATCTCATCTGATCCAACTAATCACCTCATTATGATCCACTAATCACCTCATCCTAATCCAACTAATCACCTCATCTGATCCAACCTAATCATCTCATCTGATCCAACTAATCACCTCATTATGATCCACTAATCACCTCATCCTAATCCAACTAATCACCTAATCTGATCCACTAATCACCTTACCCTGATCCAACTAATCACATCATTCTGATCTAATTAATCACCTCATCTAATCTAACTAATCACCTCATCCTGGTCCAGCTAATCACCTCATCTGACCCACTAATCACCTCATCCTGATCCAACTAATCACCTCATCCTGGTCCAACTAATCACATCATTATGATCCAACTAATCACCTCATCTGATCCACTAATCACCTCATCCTGATCCAACTAATCAGCTGATCTGATCCAACTAATCACCTCAACCTGATCCAACTAATCACTTCATCTGATCCAACTAATCACCTCATCCTGATCCAACTAATCACCTCATCTGATCCACTAATCACCTTACCCTGATCCAACTAATCACATCATTCTGATCTAATTAATCACCTCATCTAATCTAACTAATCACCTCATCCTGGTCCAGCTAATCACCTCATCTGACCCACTAATCACCTCATCCTGATCCAACTAATCACCTCATCCTGGTCCAACTAATCACATCATTATGATCCAACTAATCACCTCATCTGATCCACTAATCACCTCATCCTGATCCAACTAATCAGCTGATCTGATCCAACTAATCACCTCAACCTGATCCAACTAATCACTTCATCTGATCCAACTAATCACCTCAACCTGATCCAACTAATCACATCATTATGATCCAACTAATCACCTCATCTGATCCACTAATCACCTCATCCTGATCCAACTAATCAGCTCATCTGATCCGCTAATCACCTCAACCTGATCCAACTAATCACTTCATCTGATCCAACTAATCACCTCATCCTGATCCAACTAATCACCTCATCATGATCCAACTAATCACCTCATCCTGATCCACTAATCACCTCATCCTAATCCAACTAATCACCTCATCTGATCCACTAATCACCTTACCCTGATCCAACTAATCACATCATTCTGATCTAATTAATCACCTCATCTAATCTAACTAATCACCTCATTTTGATCCAACTAATCACCTCATCTTGATCCAACTAAGCACCTCATCTGATCCAAACTAATCACATCATCCTAATCCAACTAATCACTCATTCTGATCCAATTAAGGACCTCATCTGATCCAACTAAGGACTTCATCTGATCCAACTAATCAACTCATACTGATCCAACTAATCACCTCATCTGATCAAACTAATCACTTCATCCCAATCTTCAATCAACACTGTTAATATCATATTTTTAGTCTCTTGTGTTGTTTTTATTTTGTGGCAGTTTATAATATACTGCTGAAAAGATGCTATTAAATAATAAATGTCATAATAATAATATAATATGAAGTCAGACCTGTTACAGGATTAATGATTTCAGGCTATGAAATATAAATTGTGTGAAGGACACAATTTACATAGGTAATTTTAAACAGCTAAAACAGAAAGTAGAACAGCTAAAACAGGAAGTAGAACAGCTAAACAGGAAGTAGAACGTATTAATAACTGCCCTCTAGGTGAGGTATTACACAGAAATGTCCTTAGGAAGGCTAACGACAGCATGGGTACAGAGAAGAATAAAAACAGAGGAATGGTGCTGATCACTACATTAATTACACTGGGCCTGTGTGTGCCTCCCTATCACAACGTCCACTGATCATTAAATTAAAATAAAACACCTTTATACTGGAGCCCCATCAGTCACTCATTCAACTGTATGCTGGCAGAGTGGCTGGAGCTGAGAGAGGAGGAGGAGGAGGAGGAGGAGGAGGAGGGTGATGATGATGATGATGGTATAGAGTACTCAAGTGACTATGTCACACTGGTTTCACCAGTAAATTCCCCATTCATTTAGAGCATAGACATTAACTAAAACTGACTTTTAAACCATTACTAGTGATTATGTCCTGGATTGTTCAATATAACACCCGTTCGCAAACTATATCGTTTTTCTGGACCAGCTTCAAGTATATTTTACGTTTTTGTATTTTTTTAGTGAATATACTAGTGCTGGCACTGTTTAAAAACTCGACATCCCATAATTCCCTCCGGACGAGCAGCGTTGTCTCCAAATGTTGTCATATAACGTTAGCCAGCAGTAGCACACAGCTCCGTTTTTTAAACACTTTTTTCTAACGTTAGCTAGCTAGCTTGAAGGACTAAAAGCTAGAATTGTTTTATGTGGTTAACAGAAGCATAGTTTCTGACCTGGTCAGGCGGGCTTCTCTACTTAGCAAGCTAACCTTAGCTCGGCTTCAGCGGCAGTAGTCCCATCTGCCAAAAATGTCCAGACAGATGAGATGATGATATCTTATTGGTCGAGAACCACCCGTGCGTTGCAGTACTGGATATGTAGTCCATTAAAGTGGACTACAAGTCGAACTACAATCATTAATCCATTATTTTTAAAAAATATAAATTGGAACGTGCGATATATGGTCTATATCCTTATACCACACAGGCTAATCCAGGAACATTTCGGCTCATTCTATAAATCAGATTTCAAGAAATAGTCGATAGTCTCCGAAGCCCGTTCTATCTGTCATAGAGAATTTACTTCTGAAACAAGACTCTGCCCACGTCTGACGTACTCACTTGAGTACTCTATTGATGATGATGATGATGGTGATGATGATGATGATGATGATGAAGATGACTATTATTATTATTATTATTATTATTATTATTATTATTAATGTTAAAATTTATATTGTTATTTTTTATCATAGAAACAACAGCAACACTGTTCTTCAACAATCTGTTGCTGGTGTTCAGGGAGGCCGTGTATATCTGCTGATTCAGCACAGATATTTCTTTATCATATACAATCCGTTTATGCAGCTGGATATGTTTGAGAAGCAGGCAAGGTTAAGCACATGACTTAAGGGTACAGCAGCACAGCCACACTTGGGAATCAAACCTGCAGCCTCTCAGGTACAAGCCAAACCTTTAAATTACTCTGTCAGTCTGGGGGGTCAGTGAATGCCTGTAGGAGCAGGAGGCTACATTATCGTAGGTTTATTTGGTTTGTTTTCTCCTGTCTTCTTTGATTTCTTTTCACCGTATATGTTGTGACTCACCTCAACCTCTCCCCGACCCCGCCCCAGTGGGCCCTACCCCTGCCCTGGGGCAGGCCTCTTTCGCCAGCCAGGGGTTCAGCTTATCCCCGCCTTTACCGCCACCGTTTCAAAAGCTCTGAGGCCGCCAAGACAATGCAAACCCAAATAGAAGCTTAGAATCCTGTTCCACGA